>RJWM01010351.1:0-64220 GCA_004363535.1 Dasyprocta punctata
ATGCTGGAGGATCAAAAATAAGCGTATCTGATAAAAACGCCTGGGTGTAGTGGTGCATGCCTGTTAACCCAGCATTCAGGAGGATGAGACAGAAAGATCACCACCAGCCATGAGCTAAAAGCCAATCTGGGGTACATAGTGAGTTCAAGGTTATCCTGTACTACAAAGCAAGAGTGCCAAAAAAAATAAGTAAAGGGATAGTTTATAAAAGGTTATAGTAAGTACTACAATTTCTGAATTTGTTTTTTACTATTATTTTCGTTTTTAATTATTCATATAAGTGACTTAAAAAATAAAAAAGGTCCCTTGGACCCAGTTGATAGTGAATATTTTATCAGGCAGATTGAGGGTTAAGTACACCCAATATTACTCTTTCTGACCATGGAATTCCTAATCATACTAGTCACCTAAAACATATTCAGCATCAGTCATTACCAAATACACTTACCACATATATTACCTCACATTCTATCAGGACCATTTATCATTTTTCATTACGGCCTTTTCTTTCGGTCCCATTCAACATGTTTGTTTGTTCATTTAAAACATGAAAATGTTTACTGAAAAGAATGTAATCTTTTTACATGAGAGAATTTTTCAAGGTTTAAGGGAAAATGACATTTCAATGCATAGCTGACATTTTGAAGTGCATGCACTGTTCTAGAAATGGTATTCTAGTACTTTTTTTCCTTCTTTTAAGGTTCAACCTCTACCTCAAAGCACCTGTGCTTGTGCTTCCAATTCTGGGCAGAATAGGGAGAAGTGAAAGCTCTACATACAGCGCCTCTCCCAGAGCTGATGTCTCAAGAATTTTTTTCTCACCTTTATATGTTTATAAGGTGGTGGCTTCTTGTCATTTTTTCTATCTTCCTGCAGCTGTCTTAGCTCTTTTTGTGCCTTTAACTCCTCAAATCTTGCTGCAGCTTCCTGAAGAGCTAAGAAAACACAAGGCACAAGTTACTTAAAATTTCTAGATGGGAGTTATTTTGCTTTTTTGCCCCATTACATTAAATAAATCTGTATTTCAGACAAAAAGCAAACACTACTACACAAAAAACACTAATATGTAGGACAGATGGGTTAGGAAGTCCCCAGGGTACTCAGACAGTTTTGAAATGGCATACTACAGATTATTTCACAGGAGAGAAGAAAAAAAAAAGACATACAACAGTTCATTGACATGCAAAGAATCATAGATATCAACTCCTAACAGACTTCAGGAGCTAGGGTATGATTCACTGGAAGTGCCTGACTAGCATGTATAAGACCCTCATGTTGATCCTTGACACAGGAAAAAAAAACAAAACAAAAAAAAGATTTCATATATTTAGCAAAGTCACTGTGCTTAAGCCTAATTGTTCGTTTGTTACTTTTTTTTGTTTTTGTTTTTTTTTAGACAGGGTCTCTTTTAATAGTATAGGCTGGCCTTGAACTATGCAGCCAAGGTTGGCCTCTATTCACTATAATCCTCCCGTCTCAGACTCCCAAGTGATGGGATTGCAGGTGTGCACCAGCATGCCTGGCTGCTTAAGCCTAATTCTTTACTTATTATTCACCCTCCATATTACAAAAACACTTTTACTCCCAAATTTCAAGTAGCATTCTTGCTATCCTTTAGAAGGCATTTAAAGTTACCTCTTCTTGTATATTCTATAGAGTACCTGTCATACTCTTCTAATACTCTTTAAAATACTCACTGAAGGCTCTGATTATACACAGATTATATTTAATTTATATTCAAACCCTGTGGTTTCATATCCTTAAAATACTGTAGTTGTATCTGAAGAATTCAACAAAATATAGCAAGATTCATTTTGCTCTCTATAAGACAAAATGTTAATTCATTATTCTTTATCCAGGTTCAAAATTCCAATTCTTGCTTTTCTCTTTCATTTGGTAGCTTTCCCCATGCTCTGTGAATTTTTTAAAGACTGCCAAGGTTTCTAAACTCTGTTCTAACCATGTAACTTACCTCTCTTTTCAGGCAGTCAGCCCACTGTTCCCTCATCCCTGCGTTTAAACTATACCAAACGCTAGGAGGCTGCTAACTCAGCATGTTAGACTTAAACTTTCTAGACACACTTAAGGATGCCCCCTTCTTCACACTCAATGTAGAGAATCAAGAATTTGGATTCTGGACCCCAACTACCAGAGTTAGAAATTTTCCTCTAAGTCAAATGTGATGGCACGTGCATATAATCCCAGCACTTGAGAGGATGAGGAAGAACTATCATAAATTGAGGCCAGCCTTGGCCACACAGTCAATTTGAGGCCTGCCTGAACTATGCAGCAAGACCTTATTTAAAAAAAAAAAAAAAAAAAAAAGGATAAAAGAATTAAAAGGGCTGGGGTGTGTAATTCAGTGGTAGAGCACTGTTTCAGCAACTGTCAAGCACTGGATCCAGTTCCCAGTACTACAGAAATAACAAGTTCCTAATAGGCAATTAGCCAGTGCCTGATTTAGGTATTGAAATGGCAAAATCCCACAAGTTTAGCAGTTTCAAACTTGTGATTGTCCCTGACCTCTTTCATTCTCCTCCAGCCTTGGCAGTGGCCAAAATGTTGGTCATGTGGTTGCTGAATAGGTGAGATTATAGCAGTTAAGAACTAAGTTCTTGTAGTAGTCATACTGACAGTCTTTTTTTTTTTTTTTTTTTTGCGGCACCAGGGATGGAACTCGCAACCTCACGCCTGCCAGACAGGCGCTTAAGTCACTGAGCCAAACTCCCCGGTACTGATTTTTTGAGGCAGGGTCGCACTGTGTAGCTCAGGCCAGCATTGCGCTCGCACTGTAGCCCAAGCCGGCCTCGAACTCACAATGCTCCTACCTCAGCCTCCCGAGTGCTGGGATTAAAGGTGTGCGCCACCATGCCTGGCTCTGACAGTCTGTATTTAAGTCATTAATAGTATCAACAGTTCATGTCTCTGAAAAGAAACCACATGGCAAATGGATTAAGTCAAGGCTTACGGCAATAACTGAAATAATGCGGGGAAAATACAATTTTTGCTTTACTTCTTCCAGAAAGACACCATTCCCATTTCCAACTAAGGAATTTTTACCTACTTAAAAATTTCATGCATAGTGCGACCCTGCCTCAAAAAACTAGAGCTGGGAGTTTGGCTCAGTGGCCTAAGGACCTGTCTGGCAGGGATGAGGTTGCAAGTTCAATCCCCGGTGCGACAAAAAGAAAAAACAAACAAACAAAAAATTTCACGCACCTCATCAGAAGTTTTATGTGGTAAAAATCCCTATTTCACCATAAAGACGAAAATCTTAAAATTCAATATGCAAATATATTCAAACAGCAAGAAATGCACTGCCTTTCAAAAGCAGCTGGGCGAGGAAAATTAACCCCTGAGGGAATACCAACTATGTGCTCTGCACATTTTAACATCCCATTTAACTGCCTGGTTAAGGGGTAAAACTAGCTTTGCTGATACCAAAGGAACATGCTCTTAGGTTATCTGTCCTGACTTCTCTGCTACAACAGTTCACAAAAGTTTAATTTCCTATAATTTTATTTGCTGTTACAAATCTGGTAAATATTTCTTCCCCAAAACAACATATTTAAGAATAACAGCTGGGTATGGTGGCACATGCCTGTAACCCCAGAACTGAAGATACTGAGGCAAGAGAATCACCATGGGTTCCAGGCAAGCCTGAACTACATAGAAAGACCCTGTCTCAAAAAACAAACACAAAAACTGAGTAACAAATGTAGCTTTCCTACATTTGAGACCTTTCCTAGCAAAGTGATTCATTCTATAAAATTCTAGAAATCCATTATTTGATATGATACTGAGAAAACAGAAGTTATAAGTCCAAAAATATGTATATATAAATAAAAAACCTCAAGGAAACTACAGTTAAGTAAAAGACTAGGTTCAAAAACAAGTTATGTGGGTCAATTTTCCTGCAAAATCCTGTATATTCAGCTACAACCACTGCCCCACCACAAAGGTCAGAACACAGCCGCTAAATGGAGCATTATATGAATTTTAACCACAGCAGATAGGGTAATAGAGGTCTGTGCAAGCCCAAGAAATTACATAAAGTTACCTTTTTTATATGTTCCATCCACACCTTTGCCCATCTTATCCTTGCTGCTCACATCCCCCTCCATGTAAGGAAAGACTCGAGCCTGATGAGTCCATAGATAGTCATTAGATCCAAAGAAGAGGACAGGGAACTCGCCTACATCATGTCTCATTTTATCAATGTTGGAAGGAATAGCCCGAGGATGGCAGATCTCTGCAGGCCACCACCTAGGAAAGATAAAAACAAGGAAAGAAATCTCTACAAGGCCACAATACACTGAGAAAGTATCTCCTTTACCACAAGAATAAAGAATAGCAATTTGCCAGGCATGGGAAGGGCAAGCTGAGGCAAGAGGCTCATATATTTAAATCTACCCTTGGCAAATTAGCAAGAACCTGTGTCAAAATAAAAATAAAAAAGGCAAGGGATGCAGCTACATGCAAAGACCCTAGGTTCAATGGCTCATTCTATTCAAAAGGCAAAAACAGAACCAAACTAAAAAACATGCCTGACCACATTATCATCCAACCAACGTAAAATCTTTTTTTGCTCCTTGGGATATTCATACAAGCTAACTAGAAGATAAACAAGTGTATGAGCTAGGAACCTGAAAATAACTGTTCATGCTCATATATTATTACATTATTCTAAATCAATGAGTCTATTCAAAGAAAATCAAGATATAAACTTTGCTATAATGTTCACTAAAAATAGTAAAGATGAAAAACTAGAAAAATATGAATATGCAACAGGAAGGAAATGATAATACTAGCTACTGTACACTAGGGAATAAAATGCAATTACTAGGAATACCAAAAAATGACATCGAAAATAGAAAAACATAAAACACCACACGAAGCATTACAATCATTTTAGAAAAATGAAATAAAGCTGGAAACTCCCAAGCTATTTTATTCCAGAGAATTTCTTCAGAAGCTACAGTGTGTACACATACAGACAAAATGAACACAGTAGAACAATGAGTTACACATGAATTGGAATACGAACTACAGTGAATCTGAGGGACATAAATGTAATGAAAAAAAAAGAAAAAATAAACTGCAGGAAAGGTGGGAATGGTGGCACATGCCGGTAATCCCAGCACTTGGGAGGCTGAGGCAGGAGGATCATTGCGAGTTCGAGACCAGCCTGGGTTACAAAGTGAACTCAAGGCCAGCCTGAACTGCATAGTGAGACCCTGTCTCAAAAAGACCAAACAAACAAACAAACAAATACCTGCAGGAAAATGCATCAACAATTCCTAATAGCAAAATTTATAACATGAAAAACAAAAGCATTTACATGTGCTAAGCTTACATAGCAAGGTAAAGAAATGAAACACTCAAAATTCAGTATAACATACATGTATGTGGATGGGGAGAAAATGGAATTAGATAATAGAAAAAGCGCTTCAAATGTACAACAGTGTTCTCTGATTTACTAAGAGGTATATAAACAAAAATTCTTTTCATTGTCAAATATTTTATTGACATAATAAATGTATATAACTGGCATACAGTGTGATAATTCGAAACGTACACAATGTGGAACAATGAAATAAGTTAATTAGCATTTCCATCTCCTTCAACAGTTATTCTTCCTTTATGTTAGGTATCTTCACATTCCTCTCTTTTAGTTCTTTACGAAGTATCTAACAAAATGATGCGACCTACAGTCACTCTACCTTGCTATTTTTTTTTTTATTTTAAAGAAAAAAGAAACTATTTCAAAACAAGATAATAAGAGGGTAACAACGGTTAATACACTTCGTTCGTGTTGTTATTTTTAAATTAGTTACTCAAAGTACAAGATATCTGCCTTTAAATGTCCAAAGAGGGCCAGGGATTTAGTTCAGTGGCTCAAGCACTTGCCTGGTAAGTGCAAGGTCGTGAGTTCCATCTCTGGTACCAAAAATAAATAATAAGTAAATAAGTAAATAAATAAATGTCCAAACAGTATTAGCATAAACCTTTCTTTTCAATGAACTAAGAGAAACCAGTACTATAACTATCACTCTGCTATTTTGCAGTACTTTAAAATCACTCATGTTGCAATTTTCTGTGCATTCCAAGTATAATAAAGATAATTTTTGCCTGGCATGGTGGTGCACACCTATAATTCCAGAACACTGGACACAGAAGTAGGATGATCACTGTGAGTTTGAGGCCAGCCCGAACTACACAGTGAGACCCTATCTCAATAAATAAATATAGATACATAGATAGATAAATAGAATTTTTATTTTGTAATTTTTTTAAGAAAAAGGAAGATGCAAAACTACCAAATTTTAGGGACATTTAAATGGTGGGGATAGGCATGGCTATGTATTGATATATCTGCAAGTAAACATACTGAAATGTTAATTGTATCTTCCTTGTTTGTGAGATTATGGGTTTGTCTTCATTATTACATGTATTACTGCTGTAATGTTTATTTATTGCCACTGTATTATAATATTTTATTATTTTTTGTTTATTGTTTTGAGACAGAGTCTTGCTTTGTAGCACAGGTTGGCTTTGAACTTACTATGTAGCCTGGGTTGGTCTCAAACTCACAGCAATCCTCCTGCCTCAGCCTCCTAAGTGCTGGAATTGTAGGCATGCGTTACGACACCTGGCTTAGTACTGGTCTTAAAGATGTAACTGCAAATCATAGTTTTTCTTTCTCGCAAGGAAAAATTAATTGGGTAGGAAAGGGCTATAAATGCAGAAGATTTTTTATATATTTTATTTTTTAAAGTTAAACAATGAATGCTCAACAAGGTGGTGCACACCTGTAATCCCAACAAGCTCAGCCTAAGGAAAACCTGTCCCAAATTATGAATAAATTCATAAATAAAATAAAATAAAATAAAAGTGTGTGAGGATGTTAGAGATGTAGTTCAGTGTGAAGACCCTGGATTTAATCCTTAGCACAGAAGCAGGAGAAAAATTAAGCAATGTATCTGACAGACTTCAAGAAACAGGATGATAAAAAATAACCAACTGCCACTGTCTCCATGTTTACTCACCTGTATCGTCCAACTTTTACCCATACAATTTCCCTGTAGTGTGGTTTTTTGCCTGCCTTACAGTCATTGCAATACCAGTTCCCTTCGGGGATATCAATGTTCAGGCATTCACGATGAAAAGCAGCAGGACAAGAATCGCAGCACAGAAGGCTGCCTCCTGTAAGATTCAAAGAACAGAATGTTCACAAACAAGGCTCAAATTAAGAACTACTGTGAAACAGCTTCTGCTCAGCTCCAAACCAATTACTCATCTCTCTAACCAAGGGTGTTGTAGTTTAATAAATCATCCAGAAAGATTTTTTTGTAAGATTTTCTTCCTAATATTCCTGAACTACCCTAACTCCAAAGTTTAAAATAGTGCATAAGAAGTCTTCTTTGCAAAAGTAATGGAAGGCAATGAAATAAAAGTACATCTATTAAAATCACGTGTACATACATACACAAACATATAAACATTTTTAAAAAGCAATATAATGAAGACAATACCTGTTACATGCAATGACCATAATATAAAGAGCACAAACTTTACTTTTTTATTTTTATTTTTTTATTTATTTAAAGAGAAAAAAAAGATACATATAAGAAAGACAAAAAGCAAAAGAGACAAACAAAGGACTAGAGCAAATGCACAACAGTAACATTATAGGTTTACAAGACAGGATGATAGAAACTTGACAATAGTTGCAATATCGCATATGGTTATCTTCAAAATGGCTGTTTACATTAACAGATATAGACATGTAAAATTGATCTAATCATATGAGTATTAAACATTGTTTCTCAATAACTAATTCATTCAGCAGTTATGTACGTTTTAGTTATCTTACATATACATATATACAGATTTGTATCTTTTCCTTTTCCCTTCCCTCTTTCCCCCTTTTCCCTTCCCAATTACTTTTGAAGAGCACAAATTTTAACCATGTCAGATTAAGGCTAGAATTATAGTTCTTTAACCACATGACCCTGGGAAATTCACTCTGCTCCCTGTTATGGTTGACACATTGTGTCAATCTGAGATATATAGAAGTTTAAGAGACTCAGCAGGAAGCCAGGATCTTTACATTGTAAACATCCTGAGCCTGTGCAAGAGCAGGGCACTGAGGTGGTGTGGAGTGCTATACTCTCCTGGTGGTGGGGGGTGGGGAGTAACCTACTTACAATATAAGGGAGGAAAAGAGCCTTGCTCTCCCCGCCCCCTTTCCGCTTGTTGCTTTGCTGTCTTCTATGGCTAAGCTTGAAGTATTGCCACAGTGCTATGCCACCCTTCCTTGGAGCCAACTGATTAATGACTGAAACCTACATAAACTGTGAGCTAAAGAAATCTTTCCTTCTTTAATTTTGGGTGTCGGGTATTTTGTCCCAACAATAAGAGAAAAGTAACCAAGACATCTGCTAAGCTATAAATGCCTCAAAGGTAAGGTTGTTTTAATGACCAATAACAACCATATCTGTTTGAGAACCTTACCAGCTAATAAATCAACTAATATATAAGTAATATTTCTGTCATATAAGTATTATTTCCATGTTGTTAGTTGCTTTCCTCTATTTTAAGTTACTAACTTTTCATAATTTTGCACTTTCAGCAAGATAATTACACGTTTTACTATGTTACCAAAAAGATAAAAATGTACATAGCAAAAAAAAAAAAAAAAAAAAGTACATAGCACATGGTGAGAAACACTGGTCTATGTATTTATTTATTTTTAATCGGGGGAGGACCGGGGATCGGACTCACAACCTTGCACTTACCAGGCAAGTACTTGAGCCACTGAGCTAAATCCCCAGCTCCCATCTATGTATTTAATACTCCAAGCAAAGCAGGGTTTTTGGCATCCCTGGCCCCTTTTGAGAATGCTACCTATAAATCTATAAACTCTTGACTGTAACTGATATTTCAAGATACCTTCAACAACAACTGTGACTTTCACTGGTGGCAATATATTTCAGTTTGATTGTCTTCTCTTTCTATCCAAGATTTTAGATATCATATTATTTTTTTTTTATATACACACATAGCAGTGACAATTTTCATTTGTCAAAAAACTGTGCTCAAAAGTGACTTCTAGGGGCCAGGGATATAGCTCAGTGGCATAGTGCCTGCCTGGCTTCTAATCCACCTACAGATGCTGAAAAGTTCATTCTTCACAATAATAAAGATAGGGTATCGCAGGTAAGGACGATAACATTTCAACTCCCACATATAACATTTAGGGAATTGAAAAGGGCTAAAGGCATGTTAGGCAAGGCTGTATTCAGCCCAGCCAAGGCTCATATTTAAGGAATACAATGGTTCTCATATTTACCTTTTACCCTGAAAAGTCTTAAAAAGGAATATACCAAGTTCATCTTGTTCTCACTGTGCCTCTCTTACCTCTTAAAATCTTACTAAAAATTCAACTTCTGTCAAACTTTCCTTCCCAAGCTACATTTTTTGTCTCCTCAAACAATCAGAGCCGAGTCCTTAAAATAAAGTACCATTCTATCTGTATTACATACTGGCCCTCATATTTAGACCTCATTTGGGAAGAAAAAGACTGCTGCTAAATACATCTGAAACACAGTACACATTCTGAAATGTACAGTTAGCTACCTTTGTGCATAAGTCTATCTTAGCACACAAGATTAAAAGTGACAGTCACATAAATTCAATTGAGGAAACGACATAATACCTTCTGCAGCATTCCTCTCTTGCTGAATTACCTAAAGAGTAACAATTTGGTTGACAGTGCAGTATAGTTTGCTCACATAATCCTTTTAGTGAGCTAGCATTCATGAAATACTAGAAATGCTTCATATGTAAAATGGAATTTGATTCCAGTTTTCAAATAAGGAAATTAACCAGAAAAACTGGTTAATAAAAGCCAACCATTAGATATAAGTAGAAAATGGTAGCAGGCATATTAGTTTTGCAGAAAACGACACTATGGGACATAAGTTACAATATGAGGTAAGAAATCAACAGAATAATTTTGGTAGGTAGACATTAGGTCAGCAGGAAGCTGTGTGGTGGGAATGGAGGAGGAGATGGAAAGTATTTTTTTTTTTTTTTTTGTGGTACTGGGGATCAAACTCACAGCCTCGCGCCTGCCAGACAGGAGCTGAAGCCACTGAACCAAACTCCCGGCCCTAGTATTTTGAGGCAGGGTCGCACTATGTAGCTCAGGATGGCCTTGCGCTCGCTTTGTAACCCAAGCCGGTCTTGATCTCACAATGTTCCTCCTACCTCAGCCTCCTGAGTGCTGGGACTAAAGGCATGCGCCACCACGCCCGGCTCGAGATGTATAGTATTAAAACCAAGTATTAATCCCTTATACACCACTCATACAGCAAGAAGTCATGTCTTACCTTCTGAGCACACAAAACACCAGCTGACATTCACATGCTCATGATTTCGGCAGCCCCGCCTAGGGGTAAAGTGATTAGGACAGATGATACTATTAGATGCAAGGATCTTTGACCCTGCAGCTAAACAAAAGTCATTTGCATGGTATGCCACAGGACAACGGACACAGCGCATCAGACGACCTAAACATATGAGAAGCAAGAAACACAGGGAAGAGAAAAATAGAAAAAGATTAAATGTATAATGTGAGTTATTCAAAGTCTATTTATTAGCATTGTGAAAATGTAAGAAAAATAAGTCAAGGGATTTATTTTACTTTATTTTTTTGGTAGGGAGACAGGATCTCATTAAGTAGTCAAGGCTTGCCTCAAACTCTTCATCTTCCTAGCTTGCCCTCCCAAGTGTTTAGATTGTATGTGTGCCACCACAAGAGTCTTTAAAACAATGGACCTTAAATATTCAATTTATCATAAAAGCAAAGATGGGAGCTATGCCTTAGCCTCCAAAAAAGGGGTCAGAACTCATAATTATAAACGGTAAGGTAAAGACTATCGAAACCATGGTTGAACTCCTAGAAAACCTGAAATCAGCCTCAAAATAAACGATGTGGGTGGACTGATATGATACTAATGCTTGCATGGTACTCAGTGATATTCCCCCAAGCCCAACACAATCTCTCCTTCTCTGTACTGGGTATCGAATCCATGAAGCTCTGATATATACCACTAACCCTTTGTGAGATGGGTCTTGCCAAGTTACCCAGGTTGACACCAAACTTGTGATCTTCCTGCCTTGGACTCCTAAGAGCGAGGGAGGGTAACAGATGTGTACAATGGAACTGAGTTCTCTGTGAATCTTGATCTTCCAGACAAATGAATCTCTTTATATCTTCCAAATAAAATATATTTCCTAACATACTTCACCAGGTGAAAACCATTATGAACCTGCTAAATGCAATCAATAGACTAACAGCAATTAAAAAGGGGATTATACAACTACAATGAATGAAAGAAAATTTTTTTCAAACTAAATCTCACATAAAATCTAAATATTTAAAACTACCATATAATGCCAAGGTTTCACAGAACACAAAGTGGTGACTATGGAACTCATTACTCTACTTTATTCTCCTTATGCTGCCACTCTATATGTAACTAACAAACTAGATTAAGGTATGTAGACATTCCAGATTACATTTGAAAATATCTGCTGCCAATGAGAATGAAGTCCTACATCTAGACTGCTTCACATTAAAAACCCGTACCTTTAGATGCTGAAACACTGGCTGGATTAGCAGCATGGCAGGTTATACAGATATGGAGGGAGCACCGGAAGCCCTTGTTCTGCATGACAGTTGGTGGGTACTTCTGGACACATTCTTCATGGTAAAACTTTCCACACAAGGGTAGAAGGCACCTTTTAACATCTTCCCCACTCTGCTTACATACAAAACAGGTATGGATTCCTAGATGGGGGGGGAGGGGCGCGGGGGCAAAAAAATTAACACTAATTCAAGAATCTACCCCAGTACTTAAACTACTATATGATAAGATGCTGAGCAATTTTATAGCAGATTCACTAAGTTAGTGACATATGAATCCAATGGACAACTTCTATGTGGGTGGGGTATGTGTGTGCTACTGGGGACTGAGGCTAGGGAGCACTGAGCAGACATTCTGAGCCTGTCTCTTTTTACTTTTAGATAACATTTGGGTAACTTCCCCAGGCTGGTCATGAACTCACAATCTTCCTACCTCAACCTCCTAAGTAGCTAAGATTACAGGCATCTGACACCACCTCCAGACCAATGAACAATCTTCATATCAATATAACTGAACAAATCGATAACATACATTTACTGACATGAAACAACAAGACATACACACACTGTCTGCTAAGCATTCTTATCAAAACAAAAAACTTAACCTGAATCTAATCCAGCCTCTAAATTCAATTATAGGTTTATACGAAATATGGAAGATAAAAAATATGGAAGATGAAAAAGAAAAAAAGGAACCTTGAAGGACATAACAAACCAAGGCGGGGGTGGTGGTGCATACCTTTAATGCGAGCACTCGGGAGGCTGAGGTAGGTGGAGCATTGTGAGTTCAAAGCCGGCTTGGGCTATAATGTGAGCAAGGCTGCCTGAACTATATAGTGCGACCCTGCCTCAAAAAGAAAAATAGGGCCAGGAGTTTGGCTCGGTGGCCCAAGTGTCTGCTTGGCAGGTGCGCAGTTGTGAGTTTGATCCTCAGTACCAACAAAAAGCAACAAAAAAGGATATAACAAACCAAATCTAACAAATAACCACTGTTTCAATGAATCGATGCCATAAAAAATACAATGAGAAACATTACTGTTGTTAAATTAAACTTTAACGACATAAAAAACAATATAAAGCAGGGGCTTTTATTAAAAATACAGTTTGGACCTAGGCATGGTAGACTACTGTAATCCCAGTTATGAGTTAAAGACGTGCATAGTGAGACTTGGTCTCAAACAAACAACAACAAAAACAAAACAAAAAAAAAGTGCAAGAATTGTACCAACATTCTCTTGAGAACATAAAACACTGCAAACCTTTAGAAAATAATTTTGTACCTTGTTAGAATGTTAAACAACAACTAATATCATTCAGCCATTCTACTTAGATATTTATCCAAGAAAAAAGAAAATACAGTCCATACAAGTCTATACAGACTTAAATATTCATGGCAGCTTTGTTTACAAGAGCCAAAACTGGAAATAAGCCAAATACCCATACATAGATGAACAGATCAATAATCTATGGTAAATACACACTACATCAGCACCTGCCTGGCAGGCACGAGGTGGTAAGTTCGATCCTTGGTATCAAAAATAAACAAACAAACAAACAAAAACAAAAAACCACACACACTATGAAATACTACACAGCAACAAAAATGGAGAGAACTGTTAATATAAACAATACATTGTTGACTCTCAAAATAATTAATACCGAGTTATGGTTTCCCAGGCACAAGTACATATATACATCACAACTTATCAAAACATGTACTTTGGGGCTCGGGATGCAGCTCAGAGGTACAGCACCTGCCTGGCAAGTGCAAGGTCCTGCTCTCTCACTGCAGAATGTGACTGCAAGAAAATAAAATAACTGCCCTCACTAAATGGACTCTACTCTCACAAAGCTCTGTATATACCAACATAAGATTATTCTATGTTTCCCATTGGGATTACTCTGAAGCTACACTCTACTTTCAAGTTAGAAACAACAACTTCCTTTCCAATCATTGTCCCCAAGCCAAGGGAAAAAAAAAAAAAAAAACACTTCAGTCTTCTCTTGATATTTATACTTCCAAGGCACACTGATATTTTAGTATTCTTTAATCTCTTCAGGATTATCCTCTCCTGTCTCTCTGGGCTACACCATTATTCCTTCACATGGTGCAGAAATTAATTTCTCTGCACTAGTTTTCCTCTCTTCATTCCTCTCACCCCCTTTTAATGTACTGAGGAAGAAATGTAGGACATTCACACTGGGCTACATGTGCAGTTCCGTTATTTTTTAAGACACAATGCCTATAAATCTCAAAGTTCCCCAGGGTGGGCTTAATCTTGCAGTCCCCCTACCTCAGCTTCAGAGAATGCTGGGATTAAAAGTATGTAACATCACACCGAGTTATGTCTGCACTATGTAGTTTCTGTCCCCTTCCTACAAACACTTAAAATGGCCCTACAGCCAGGTGTGGTAGCGCATGCCTATACTTCCAGCACTGGGAAGCCTGAGGCACATGGATTGCTGTAAGCCTGGACTACACAGAGAGTTCAAGGCCAGCTTAAATTATAGAGGAAGACCCTGTCTCAAAAACAAAAACCAACTCCGATAATGTTCGTTCTTCACTGACTTGCTTTCCACTGAAGTCAAGATTCTTCAAGAAACAATGTAGGTTGCTGTCCTTTTACCCTTTGAACCTGGCTTAGTGTGCAAGCCTCTTGCAAAAAACCAAGCACTTTCTCACTGGCAAATATGAAAGCCTGGCCAAGCATGGTGGTGCATGCCTGTAATTCCAGCTCAGGAGGCTGAGTCAGAAATATTCCTGCGACTTCCAGCCCAGCCTGGGGTATACAGCAAGACTTTGTCTCAAAAGCAAGTATGAAAGCTTTTTTCCACTCCGTAACTTCCCTAGTGTGTCCTGAGACTGCCAATGACACTTAACTCACAACTTCAAAGATAACTAAGGAGTCATACTCCAATAGCCCCCTATAAAGGAGTATTCCCAGACAGTGACATTGATTCTCTCTTCACTCTACAGATGCTTTCTCATTGGACATCAGTGACACCTAGCCTTTCAATGACTTGTATGCATAAGACTTACACTGTCAGTCCTGATTTCTTTAGTGTTGAAACACTACAATACTGGCACAACATGCTGAATAAAGAACACTTTCCTCAGCACAGTTTATAAAATACGTTTTTCTTTAGTGCTTAAACTCTATAATATCTGCACAACGCGCTGAATAAAGAACACTTTCCTTAGCACAGTTTATAAAGTGCATTACAGGCTGATCTCAGATAACCATTCTCATTTTCTGACCCCATCTCTTTTTGTTTGTTTTTTGAGACAAGGTCTTGCCATGTGGTTCAGACAGCCTTAAACTCATGGCAATGCTTGTACCTCAGCCTCCCAAATGCTGGGATTACAGGTGTGAGCTGCCATGCCTGGCCTGATGTAATGTTCACACAGTAACTTTCCCAAGCAATTTTTTTCTTTTATTGATAAACATATTGATATATGATACCCAAAGGAAAAGTGCACCCATCTTAAATGTATAGTTCATGAATAGCCATGAAGTGAACATGCTCACACAATCAACACTGAGATTAAGAAATAAATTTACTAGTAACCCAGAAGCCTTCCCAGTTATTAATTATACTTGAGAACTATTGAAATCTCTATATATACTGGCATATACTCCCCACTCATCAGTTATTTCATACACTTTTTTTTTTATATATACACTTTCTTTTTTTGCGGCACCAGGGATTGAACTCACAAACTAGCGCCTCACAGACAGGCGCTTAAGCCATTGAGCCAAACTCCTCGCCATTATATATACACTTTCAATACTAGACCTTATACCTTTATTCTCCCTACAGCAATTTTCCTTTCTCTTTGAAACCATACTCAGATGTCCTCCCTTATAAAACTAGCTCATCTTTGCTCATACTGTACTTTTTTTTCTCTTAAGAAAGGGCCTGACTATATGTTGAAGGCTGGACTCAAGTATAATCTCCTTGCTTTTCACACTGTACTTCAACTGTGTCTCCAATATAATGCTCTCTGTGTGTATATTAAGCTGCTTATTATTCATGTGATGTGCTTTTCTGAGGGTAAGAACCATACAGCATTCATTTCTGTAAGTGTAGGAAGTAGTCCAGCATGACCATGGAATAATGTCTCCAATACATTTTTTTCCCCCTGCAACAAATGAAACTCAAAATTTTCTTTAGAAGATAACCTTTCTGTATCTATTTTACCTGTGCGACACTCATTGCAGATAAATTTTCCTCGTGGCATCTCAGTTAACCCAAGGCACTCCAGGTGGAAAGCCCCACAGCACTGAGCCTCACATAATAGCAGCTCACCCACTTTCTCACAGTTCTGTTAAAAGAAAGAAAATAGATTTGTTTACAGAAAAAAATATTTCAGAAAATTCCAAATGAAAGTACCGGTCATGAGGGTAAACGTTAAGCAGGCTTTACAAAAATCATAAAATTCTATCACTCATTGAACTAATATTTAAAAATTACTTCCCATGTTCCAGGCAAAACATCTCTGGCTGTTATCATACTAATATCCTAGGGACAGAAAGCACAAGCAGGCCAGACATGGTGGCACATGTCTGTAATGCCAGCACTTGGGAGGCTGAGGCAGAGGGATTGATGTGAGTTCGAGGCCAGCCTGGGCTACAAAGTGAGTTCAAGGCCAGCCTGAACTGTATAGTGGAAACTGTCTCAAAAAAAGGTACAAGCAAACAAGCAGGAAAGGTATCAAATAATGATTACATGAGGGGAGAATTCAAATAAGTACTTTGGCTATGATTAGGGATAGCATCTCAGACTGGGCTATGAAGGACAAGACAGGCATGTGATAAACTGAATAAAGAAAAGTAAGGCAAAAAGTCCAAAAGTCTAAAAGGTGCCAACCACATTCACTGGAAAAAAGATGGGCTCTTTAATAAATGGTGCTGGAAAAAATGGTTCTACATGTGCCAAGATTAAAGTTGGACCCATGTCTTTCACCAGGCACTAAACTAAACTCAGAACGGATCAAAGATCTAAATATTAAAAAAACAAACATTAAATCTGCTAGAAGACAGACTAGGTAATAAACTGTTGAAGACATTGATGCAGGCAAAGACTATGAACAAAACCCCAATTGCATAGGAACTGTCACAAAGATTCAACAACTTGGATCTCATGTTATTGAAAAGCTTTTGCACAGCAAAAGAAATTACAGAATGAAGAGACAACCCATAATGTGGGAAAAAATGTTTGCCAGCTGTTCCTCAGACAAAGGATTACTATCGAGAACAAAGAACTCAAAAAGAATCAGTCCTCCCAAATTTAAAAACACAATCCAAAAATGGGCATCTGAGATGAATACACCCTTCTCAGAGGAAGAAATACAAACAGCAAATAAACATAAAAAGAGTTCAACATCACTGGTCATTCGAGAGATGCAAATTAAAACACTGAGATTCCACCTCACCCCAGAAAGAATGGCTAGTATGAAGAAATTAACCAATAACAAATGCTGGCAGGACTGGGGGAAGAAAGGAACCCTTCTCCACTGTTGGGAGGAGTGTAGACTGGTGCAAACACTGTGGAAATCAGTGTGGGGATTCTCCAAAAAAACTAGGATTGGAGGTTCCATCTAACCCAGCTATTCCCATTCTGGGTATCTTCCCAGAAAAATTAAAAACATCATACCACAGTGATATATGTGCACTAATGTTCATAGCAGCACAATTTGTAATAGGCAGATCTTAGAAATAACCTAGATGCCCATCCACTGAGGAATGGATAAAAAAGATGTGGTACTTTTATACAATGGAGTACTACTCAGTCATAAAGGACACACTTGAGACTTGGGTAGGTAAATGGATGCAACTTGAGACCAAACTCATAAGTCAAATAAACCAGATACTTATGTGTAAACATCACATTGTCTCACTAGTGTGAGAAGCTGAAAGAAACAGTATAAATATGTGTATATATATATAAAATATAGTTGATAGTTACATTGAAAAAAAAAGTACAAAAGTTCATACCATATTTGAGAACCACAAGGAAAGCAAATGTCACTAAAGCAAACAAAAGTTACAAATGGCAGAATATGACAGGCAATATTGTTTTAGATTTTATCCTAATTGCAAAGGTATAGCACAGAAGAGTTTCACCAAGAAAGGATGAAATGAGGTTTTCATTGTCAAAAGATCACTCTGGCTGCTAAGGGGAAAAACAAATTCAAGAATAAAAAGGCAACCTGTTATCCCAGCACTTGGGAGGCTGAGGGCAGGAGAATTCTTTGCAAGTTCGAGACCAGCCTGGGCTACAAAGTGAGCCTAGGCCAGCATGAACTGCATACCAAGACCCTGCCTCAAAATAAATAAATAAATGAAAGAAAGAAAGAAAGAAAGAAAGACAGACAAGAACAAAGAGACAAACCAGAAGGCCACATTGCAATGGTTCAAGCAAGTGATACTAGTTAGCTAAACTTGAGTTATCACACTTTTAAAAGAAACAGTAAGAATGTCTGACGATATATAGCTGGAATCATCTCAAAAAAAATCACATTGGTAAGGTGATCTCACCTAAGACAAGTTATCATTTAAAACAAGGTATTAGAAAATGAGGGTCTAAAATTGTATAAATATACTATAAGGTTTATGAAAATTCTGTAAATTCCCAATATTATTTTTCACTACTCCAAAATCCTGCTTTGTAGCCCTATGCCACAAAACTGCTACAAGTGGGAAAAAAAAAGGCGAGGGGAGGTTATCTCATATGTCAACGAGGACCTTACATGGATACCAAGGCCTATGGAGGTTTAAGATCTTTGCATAAAATGGCATAGCATTTACAACTAACCTATGCACATTCTCTTATAAACCCTATCTCTAAGTTACTTATTATATATCATACAATGTAAATGCTACATAAATAATTGTTACACTGTATTGTTAGGGAATAATGACAAGAAAAATTCTGTGCATGTTCCATACAGAGCCAACCATCACAGATCAAACTATTTAGTGCATGTTGTGAACTTTCTTTTTCTAAACATTTCCCATCTACAATTCATTGAATCGCTGGATATGATGGCACACGCCTTTAATCCCAGCACTCAGGAGACTGAGGTAGGTGGAGCGTTGTGAGTTTGTGGCCAGCTTGGGCTACGACGTGAGCACAAGGCCAGCCTGAGCTACAAGTGCGACCCTATCTCAAAAAACTAGGGCCGGGAGTTTCGCTCAGTGGCTTAAGCGCCTGCCTGGCAGGCACGAGGTTGTGAGTTCAATCCCCAGTGCCACAAACAAACAAAAAAACAAAACAAACAAACAAGCAAATACAATTCATTGAATCCATGGATATAGAACCCACAAATACCTGGATAAGGTGGCTGACTACACTTACTACATAACAAGAAAAGGGAAAAGTTCTACCATAATTAAGAAATCAAAGAAATAGAACAGGTCTTAATCACTTAAAAGACATCAATACTTCTTCAACAAATGACTAGAAAGACTTTGGGAAGAAAGGCCAGAAAGGGAGGCTAGAATTAAGGACCCCAGAGCTTTAACCTATAGCCCGAGGTATTCTCAAATGTTTCACTCATCCATTACCTACTACTGACACCTAAAAACTGCAAAGCACCTTGTTATATATTCTGCTTTGTATGTTAACAGTGCCAATGACATCAGTTTTCATATACAGGAAGCAAATTTACCTTCAAGGTTTTAATAGAAAACAGTGAAGAAACTGAAGAATAAAAATTTCAAGTGAACCAAATGTTACAGGCTAACATTTTAGTTGGGATGACCACATCATTTATCTTTAAACAGGGACACATGAGAGAAGGGGTTGCTACTAATAGATTAACCAGGAAAACAAATACACACAGTCAACCAGACAAACCAAGACCAGGGTCACTCTACCTTTAATTTAAAAATAATAACAATAATAATTTCTGTAAAGGGTCCTTGTTCTCTGGCTTCTTTTGCTCAATAATTGGCATAACTGGGCCAGGGATATAGCTCAGCAGCATAGCGCCTGCTTGGCAAGTACATGAGTTCAATTCCTGATACCAAAAAAGAAAAAAGAAAAAAAAAAAAAAACCAGGCATACTTGTTTTTGAGGAATGACACTGTTAGGTGCTGGTCCAAATATTATCAAACATTCTATATGTAATAGAGAAAATGAATAGGAAAAGAAATTGGAGGAAAATCATGTAAATCATAGTAACAGATACTGAGCCTGCATTTATATTTTAGCTGTTTCAATTAAAAAAAGTATCAAACTTGTATATGTGAATTTTAATAAGTTACAGCTAAATGAAGACCATAAAAGAGAACACATCTTAAGAAGCCACTTAATTGACAGCTCCCAAATTGAAACAAAGGCTCTTAATCAAATGGAGTCAATTCTTACAGAAGGGAAATAGTAACACAATGTTTTAAGACTCTAAAACCAGACTGCTTTTGTTGAATCTAGGCTTTTATCTATTATATGCAAGCTACTAAACCTTTCTGTAGCTTCACGTTCTTCAAAACAGAGCTCTACTTTATGAGACTACTATGATGACTGAATGAATTATAGAGTGCTTAAAATAAAACACGTATTACATGTATATATTAAGTAAATGGGAAAATATAGGTGGATAAGTCTTTTAAAGTCACCACTTTAATGCAAAGGCCAAGACAAACAAACCAGGATTAATAATAACAAAAACTCAAAGCTAATATAACCTTAAAAAAACATCTTTAGAAACCTAATGATTCTCACACTGGGAGAGTTACAGGTCAAGAAAATTATGTCTAAGTAAAAAAATACATGCACATCTCTCATCTCAGAGATGGGTATACATGCAAAGACAAGTATTATTATTTTTAATTATTTCTCTTTTTTTTTACTGAAGAGTTACAAGCTTAACGTGACTCCACTAGAATTATCCAAAAGCAATTTTTCTCTAACCACTATGATATCAATAATAAAAAGGTCTTCTACTAAAAGATAAGCATACAGTGAAAATATAAGTGGGCAAAGATCCTGTACCTGACAAACATTCTCCTTGAGTGCAGCTCCTCCACCTCGTTCACCCTGCATTTTTTTGGATGAAGACATTCCAGCATCGTGTTCTATACCCTCCTCAATATTCTCCTTGGGGCTTGCAGCTGTCCTGTGAGTCATCAGTTCTCCCTTGCAGAGAAAAAAATAAGGTCCCCCATCTGCATTATTGATGTCTCCATCTGACCCCCTCCCTCTGGGCTGCTATTGTCTAGCCATTAAGCACTTACAGATGTTCAGCCAATCACGCGGACGGACTGCATGCAATGTTAGTTCTAACCCTGCTGTGATTGGGCGGGTAGTGGGCGCCTCATGCCCTGCCACTAACTGCTCTGAGGCTGTTCCACTGGAACTTTTTGAGTTGTCCCACTTAAAGGTTTCACTAAGGAAGAGAAAAAATTCTTAAGTTTATTTGATTATTTATATGTCCTTCCAAGATCAGTGTTTCCTAAATAATGCCCCCCTTGGGCATTCTATTCCAACTGTCCTGGAAAGAAACACTTGGCATCATACTGCGTGATGCTGTTCTGAGGTTTTAATTCTCTCTTTTTCCCTAATTCTATTTAACCTGAGTTAGAAAGTGAGATATGTCATCAATGATTACACAAAAATGGTTTTAAATCTTTCTTTCTTAAAAGATGATGCTTATAGTCTTAAAATTAACCAATTGATGGTCAAAAAATAAACAAATGAATTTTCTCCTAATTGGAGTGGTATTAACTTTTAAAGGACATTATCTAAGTTTAGGTATTCTCTAAGTTCATTCAGATCATATGGTTATTTGATATTGTGCTCCTTGGTTTAAGAACAAGTTTCCGACTAACAGTTACACATTTCACCTGATACCTAGAGCCTGTAGGTGATAGGATGTGATCTTTATAAAGGGCCATAACCACAGCTGCAATATGTGACTTATTTTACTAGGATCAGAATCTCCTCCTACTTCAGGATTCTTTATATCTATCAGTCATTTCAGTAGGATACTATTCATAAGTAAATGCAAGGGCCAGGGGCATGGACTCTACTATGAAAAGTAGCTTGTCTTTGAAAGATGAAAAGATCAGGAACTGAGTAATACCTCTGAGCCTGGAATCTCTTTTGATGAGTCGTCATTTTTCATTTTTTTACACTGCACCTTAGCTGTAATATGTCTCTGTCGTTTTCGCTTCCTTGGCTTGTCAAATATCTTGGTTGTGCCTATGACAGGAAAACAAGTGTTACTTACTGACTAGTTACACACATATTGAAGAATGCCTATTTTTATTTTTATTTTTTTGTTTGTTTGTTTGTTTGTTTTTGTGGCACCGGGGCTTGAACTCACAACCTTGCGCCTGCCAGGGCAGGCGCTTAAGGCACTGAGCCAAACTCCCGGCCCTGGTTTTTTGAGGCAGGGTCGCACTATGTAGCTCAGGCCGGCCTTGCGCTCGCGTTGTAGCCCAAGCCGAGAATGCCTATTTTTAAATAAAGGGATCTCAACCAGGCGTGGTGGTACACGCCTGTAATCCCAGCACTTGGGAGGGTGAGGCAGGAGGGTCTCTGTGAGTTCAAGACCAGCATAGGCTACAGCATGAACTCAAGGTCAGCCTGAACTGCACAGTGAGACCCTGTTACAAAAAAGACAAAAATTAAATTAAAAAATGGATCTCAGAATTATGGTATGTTAACATTATTTTTGTTGTTGTTGCTGTTGTTTCTTAAGATAAGGTTTTACTATGTAATTCAGGCTGGTCTTGACCTCACTATGTAGCACTACTGTCCTCCAACTCCTAGTGCTCGTCCTGCCTCAGCCTCCCAAGTGCTGGGATTACAGGAGTATACCACTACACCGGCTGGTATGTTAGCTTTAAAACTCATTTAAATTCTCTCACTTTTCATGGGAAACAAAGCAAAGAGACCTACCCATTTACTCTAAACTAGCTGAAAAAGTAATCACACATAAATTTTGCCTCACGTATTAAATAGTAAATGTGTAATTATTAAAGCAATTTCATTTCACAAGATTGAAATGACAAACTTTCTTGTTCATAAAGAATCTTAAAATCCTATAGATGGAGAGAAAATGTATTCATTAGTCAGGAAAAGATACTAATCCCTAGATGCTAAGATGAGACACAATAAATTATACTACTAAATAGCCAGCCTGGGTTACAAAGTGAGTTCAAGGCCAGCCTAAACTGCACAGCGAAACCCTGTCTCAACAAGACATGCACGCATATGTGCATGCATACATACATACTTATATCACTGCATGATTTAAGGATTAAAATGGAAAAATGTAAGATTTGGTTTATGGAGGAACAGAGGGAAGTTTGACAATACATTTAGTTGCCTGAATTAGGATATTCATCCAGTGGTGACATATCCTCAAATATCCAACAGTATAACGTAAATGTGTGACTTTGTCTGACAAGTTCAGAAAAAGAAACTAATCCAGTGATGGCAAACCTATGGTATATGTGCTGCAGCAGGTTGTTTGTATCATTGAAAGCTCTGAAGTGTTGGACATCATTGCTCTAGTTCCATCCTCAGTCCCAGGACACACATTTTAACTCCTTGCCACAGAGAATCCACAAGGAACCTACAGAGGTACTTCATAAAATGTTTCAGGATATTTTTGCCAGGTATCAATATGAATGGCAGACTTTTGAAGACAGGTTGCTTCCGTGCTTTCTTTTCTTTAACTTTTACTTTTAACATTTGTGCACTTTAAGTTGTTTTGGTTTTTTTGAAACAGGGTCACGCTGTGTGGTTGAGGATGGTCTTAAGTTCACTATGTAGCCCAGGATGGCCTCAAACTCACAGCAATTGTCCTGTCTCAGCCTCCTGTGTGGTGGGATTACGGTTGTGTGCCATCATGCACACCTTATTTGTAGAGTCAAAAATAAATTTAAAACTATAAAATTCAGTTTTGTTTTTTGAGATGGGGGGTCTTGCTATGTAATGTAGTTCAGGCTGTCTTTTTTTTTTCCCCAAGGTTTTTAGTTAGTCATTTTTTTCTAATGCATTGACCATTACATTTCTAAAGTTCTGAAATGGCCAACAGACAATATATATGCTCCTGCTTGAAACCAACAGCAAACTGCTGGCCTTGATTCAGGGCCAAATTTGGTGCTATTTTTTATGACTGTCAGATCAAAATAGAGATGCTATTATCAATGCTGTTGACAGTCTAAAGCTTTTTTAAAATATAATACAAAGGTTCAAAATTATTGTTATTTTTGTTTGTTTTTTGTGGTACTTGGAATTGAACTTCGGGCCTCATGCATGCTAGGCAAACATTCTATCAATGAGTTATATTCCGAACCCATGAGTTGAAAATACTTAGCAGCTGCAACACTTTGATGAGATTTATAAAGGATAAGGGTCACATGGTAGGGTTTTACAAAAACCAAATATAAAAGAAAAGAGCTGACATTATTTTAGAAGTAGTTTATTTTAAAAGTAAGCAAGCAAACTGATCAACCAATGGGATTACAATTGCCTACATGATTATAATTAACATGTTACTAGATTTCTTAGAAAATTTAATAATCATGGATCATATTAAAAGAAGTATGCGTAAGCCGGGCGTGGTGGCGCACGTCTTTAATTCCAGTACTTGGGAGGCTGAGGCAGGAGGATCATTGTGCGTTCGAGACCAACCTGGGCTACAAGGTGAGTTCAAGGTTGACCTGAACAGCATAGTGAGACTCTGTCTCAAAAAATAGGGCTGGGAATTTAGCTCAGTGGTTGTGAGTTCGAACCCTGGTACCAAAAATATTAAAAAAAAAAAAGTATGCATATAAAACCTCATGAAAACTGGGGGTATAGCTCAGCAGTACAGTGCCTGCCTGGTAAGTGCAAGATCATGAGTACAATCCTCGGTACCAAAAATTAAAATTAAAATAAATAAAACCACATGAAATATGATATTCTAATATCTTTACTGGAAGATGGAATCTGGTGAAGTGTTCTTAAATCTGGGATATCTCAAGAATGACATTAATCAATAAATAGTATTGGCATAAAGATTTATCAAATGGCAGAAAGCACTTGCATGGAGAAAATCTAGGATAGGCAAGACAGCAGTGTGGCAAAGAATTTGGTCTGGATTTAGTTTCTCAATCCTACTACCTTGTTCATCTTGTTTCCACTTTAAAACAGGGATAATGTAGATAATATTTTAATGCTTCGTAATGCTCTAGATGGATCAGAAGTAACATTCCTACCAAAAGCCTTAGCTGAGTTGATAATCTGGATGAATATCCTACATGTAATGGGATGAAGAACTATTCATCCTTCCTGAAAACAGAACCAATACTTAAGTAGTTCTGGGAGATAGCATTCCAATTTCATATGGAAGATTCCCAACCCCTTAGGGGACAATCAAAATGGGAGAGATTCAATATATGCTTTTTCAAGCCTATGCTAACTGGCCAATAGTCAGAGATCTAATAAAAGAAATCAGGAGAATCGGTGAAAAAATTGGCTTAGGTCATTTATGATTTCCCCACTCAATTGAAGATTCCACATTTTCTGTCCTATAGAAATAAAAATTAAAACCAAGAAATCAATGATAGTCTGTAGACTCAGACTAATAATGAAACTAAGTGGCTGATTTTTCTCTACTGTTCTAAAAACTTCCTGACTCAAGATATAATTATAACTTCATTTAACTGGGAACAGTATAAAACCAAAAAGAGACAGAAGAATTTTCTACTGTTGTGCATAGTTTTAAGAAGCATATTTTGCAAGGCCGGCTTGGGCTACAACGAGAGCGCAAGGTCGACCTGAGCTACACAGGGCGACCCTGCCTCAAAAAAAAAAAAAAAAAAACTAGGGCTGGGAGTTTGGCTCAGTGGCTTAAGCGCCTGTCTGGCAGGCGCGAGGCGGTGAGTTCAACCCTGGTGCCGCAAAAAAAAAAAAAACAAAACAAAACAAAAAAAGAAGCATATTTTGGAAAAACCAGTCTCAAAACTTCAAATTTGTTTCTGATTATATCTATTAGATATGAAAAATACTCACCACCAAATTCTTTCAAATGAGATGCAGCACATGACTCAGTAATGCCATTCTCCAAATGACCACCTTCATAACACTACAATAAGTAAAAAAAAACATGATTTACCAACAGTAGAAAATAAACTTTTACATTCAAATCCAAATTCTCTACTGCCATAAATACCAAATTCTAGTCATTTTGAGAAATTCAAAAAACAGTATAATAGTAAAGGTTTGAAGAGAAACTTCAAGGGAAAGACTTTCTTAAAAGGAAGAAGGCTGGAGTTGTAATTCAGTGGTAGAGTACCTTCCTAGCATGCACCAGACCTTGGGTTCAACCCCAACACTACAAACATTAAAAAAAAAAAAAAAGAACTGTTTCTCCACAATTCCCCTGTATAAAACAAATACAAAATGTTCTTCTGGACAAACTGGAAAAGGAAGAGGAATATGTACCAAGACCTACCAAGTTCAGTTCTATTCCACCCTATACTATATTTAAAATTCACCCTCATGCCAGGGATATAGCTCAGCAGTACAGTGCCTGCCTGCCAAGTGTAAGGTTGTCAGTTCTATTCTCAACATCAAAACAAAAACAAAACAAAACAAAACACCACCCTAAAATTGTATTTATACCATTAGATTTGACACTTAGTTACTTAATGAACACTGAATATTAAACAGCTCTGAAGCAGAGAATGTCCTTATAACTCAAGTGGTTTCACATAAATCTAGAGTAATAATAAAACTCAAAGTCAAGAAGCCAGACATTTATCCACTACTGTTTATGCAACAATTTTATTCCAAGAAAAAATGTCCACTCCTACAAGAATGTTATTCTAAATAAAGTCAATATTCTAGATGCCATTCCTACAAGGTTTCCAAAATTTGACCAAAAAAGACAAAATGCAGCTGTGAATTTTCAAATACTCAAGATACAGAAGTGAATCATGAAAATACAACTCTTCTCATATTTATAACAAATTCTTTATTTTTTAAACTTGTAACACCAAGTGCGTTTATTAGAAAAGAAAGTTATGAAATAGCCTCATATCTTTCCTTAAGAAATCAGAATAAACAAAAATATATATAGAAGAAAATAAGAGATCAGAAAATATAATCCCTTATTAAAATGCCGATATTATTTTTTATAAAAATAAACATTTTAGGGCTGGGAGTTTGGCTCAGTGGCTTAAGCGCCTGTCTGGCAGGCGCAAGGTTGTGAGTTCGATCCCTGGTGCCACAAAAAAAAAATTAAAAATAAAAATAAATAAATAAATACTTTGATTCTTACGTTTTTTGTAGAAATACAAAAGATTCTTACATTTTTTGTAGAAATACAAAGGTCTAAACAACTTTGATAAAGAAACAAAGTTAAGAGTTCTAACCCTCCCCAGTCTCATGACTTACCACAAATTTACATTAATCATGACAAAACAGTATTGATATCAAGATAGACAAACCACCAAGGTACAACATAAAGTCCTAAGATAGATCCCCACATAACAGACAATTGATTTCTGACCAAGATGCAAAAACAATTAAGTGGAGAAAGGATTGTACCTTCCATAAATATACGGAAACAACTGTATATCCACATGCAAAAAACCTAAACATTATAGCTCATCAAAAATTTCTTAAGACATTCAAAAGTCAACTCAAAATGGTTCACAGCGGGTTAGTTAAAATAAAGGCAGGTATGACCTGAATTGTTGCTTTGGCTGAAGTCATTCTCTCTGGAACAAAAAGACTAGGACAAGATGTAGAAGGGAAGGCAGAACCTACAGAGGTGTTCAGTGAAGGGAGGCATTGAATTTGCTTCTGAACAGGCCCTTTGAATGACTAAGGAGGCCATTACAGCATATAACAAATACTGATGAAGTCAAATAAAATGTAAGGGTAAATATTAGTTATCCTTAAAGGAACAAAAGATTCCTGGAAAAATCACAAAATAGATTTACATAATTAAAAAAAAAACAGATCTATATAATTTAAATAACCAACTTATAGTTTATTTTTAGCAATCACCCAGACGTGATGGACAAATATAATTACAATGTTCCCGGAACTATACTCAGAATAATGCAGAAATACTCTCATTTCTAACTTCATCAATCTTATAAATTAAAATAGAAATAACACCACCAGGTATACTGCACAAGTAAAAATCCATCTGCTCTGATCGGAATGAAAGAACCACAAAACTTTGTAAGTGCCTTGCAGGATGTAAGATTTCGGTAATTTATACATTTAGTCTGATGTGGGTATATATTAAGCCATGTTCTATCTCAACAGGCAATTTCTACCTCCCTAATTAATAGATTAATCTATCTAAATACAGAGTGGACAGACTGCAAAGACATAATAATCTAGTTTCAAACATAAATCTTATGAACGATATGTCCCAGAGTAACTAAGATCTCAATGATGAAATTGACTATATAGATGGCAGTATAAATTCCTAGAACAAAGAGCCACTTTCTGGTTCAGTTCTAGCAGTCACCACTAATCCTGTTTTTTTTTTTTTTTCTTGTTCTAATACCACATCTAACACCCATACTCACCCCAGTAAAGCTCAAATTCGATAATGGCATACAATTTACAAGAGATCAGAAAGACAGGTGGGGCAGAATTTTCTTTTCTTTTTTTTTAATTCACCATCTATTTGGTGGCAAAATTAATTTTAAAGCTCCATTTCAAAACTTCAAAATGGAATGCTGAGTGCAGTGGTGCACACCTGTAATCTCAGTTCATTTCCCATTAACCTCCCCAAAATAGATTAATTTTAAAAAAAATAAATAAATAAAAACACAAAGGAACAACAACACAAGTAAAACAAAAAGAACTTTGTGAGAACAAGACATAAAATGTAGCAATCATTAAAGTAAATGAATCAATACATTTAAATTTTTCTTACAAAAACACAGCTAACAAAATGAACAGGAATGTCTCGGGATGGGAAAAAATATTTACAGTACTGTACATGTATCTGGCAAAACATGTGAATCTCAAATGTATAAAGCACTAATCAAAAAAAAAAAAAAATTCAACCAACCTGAGCAGGGTAGCACTCTTACCCAGGACCTGGAAGGTTGAGGCAGGAAGATACCAGGTTGGGCCACAGAGTGAGTTCAAGGCCAGACTGTACTACACAGAAAGACCCTGTCTCAAAAACAAAAACAAAAACACACAGGCCAGGCATGGTGGTACATGCTTGTAATCCCAGCACTCTGGGATTCAGGCAGAGGATCACTGTGGGATCCAGACTATTCTGGGCTATGTAAGCGAGTTCAAGACCAGCCTGAATGACAAGCAAGACCCTGTCTCAAAAACCCAAAAAAAAAAAAAAAAAAAAAAAAAAAAAAAAAAAAAAAAAAAAAAAAAAAAAAAAAAAAAAAAAAAACCACCCACAAAAAAGGAATGACCAAATCAAAGACCAAAAATATTAAGTACACTTCACTGGTTATTTAACAAAGATCTAGGAATGGCCAGTTGACAGATACTAAGAGAGTCAACATCACTAGTCATAGTGATTAGAAAAATAAAAATCATAATAAAATGTTAATACTTAGGATACAATAAAAGAACCAAAATGTGTTACACAGCCGGACGTGGTGGCGCACGCCTTTAACCCCAGCCCTCGGGAGGCTGAGGTAGGCGGAGCGTTGTGAGTTTGAGACCAGCTTGGGCTACAACGCGAGCACAAAGCCAGCCCAAGCTACATAGCGCGACCCTGCCTCAAAAAAAAAATCTAAGGCCAGGAGTTTGGCTCGTGGCTTAAGTGCCTGTCTGGCAGGCGTAAGGCTGTGAGTTCAATACCCGCTGCCACAAAAAAAATTTTTCAAAAATAATAATAATAAAATAAAATGTGTTACACATATGTACCAACTCCCCATAATAAATGTATCATTATATACAGCAAGCAAGCATTAATAAAATGAGCAGGGCATGGTGGCGCACACCTGTGATTCCAGCACTTACGAGGCTGAGGTAGGGGGATCGCCACAAGTTTGAGGCCAGCCTAGGCTACAATGTGAGTTAAGGCCAGCCTGAATCATATAGTGAAACCCCGCCTTAAAAAAAAAAAAAAAAAGGACAAAAGCGAAAAAAGAAAATGAAATGTTAATATTCATCAGAATGCCTAAATTTAAAATGACAGCAAGTCAGGAAAAAAAGGAAATCTTTTACACTGCTGGTGGGAATATGAATCAGTACAGCTACTATGGAAATATGGAGGCTCTCAAAACAGCTAAGAATGATCCACTGTATCACTACTTATTATATACTCAAAGGAATTATAGTCAGCATATTATGAGGACACCTGCATACCTGTGTTTATTTGGCACAATTCATAACACAAAATACAGAAATATGGAGTTGGCCCAGGTACCTATCAAAAGATCAAAGGATCCAGGAAATGTGGTATATATGCACACACACAGAGTATTATTCAGCCATTAAATAGAACAAAACAGTTATCCTTTACATGAAAACAGATGGAACTGGAGATTGTTGTGTTAAACACAATAAGCCAGTCTCTCAAAGCACTGTGTATTTTTCTTAACATGTGAACTCTATTAAAAAAAGAAAAGCCATGCATGGTGGCATCCACCTGTAATGCCAGCATTTGGAAAGCTGAAGCAGGAGGACCATGGGGAGCTGAAGGCCTGGGCTACATAGCAAAACCCTGTTCTCAATACTACCATGCACACGTGCGCGCGCGCACACACACACAGAAAAATAAATAATATAAATTTAAAAAACAAGAGGCTGGAATAAAAGAAAAAGCAGTATCGCTAAAAACAAGCATAACTAATCACTGGTGACAGAAGAAAGCAACAGTTTTAAGCAGGAGCGCAGAGATGATTGCCAAGCAACATGGGAAGTTCTGGGTGATAGTAAAAGATTAACTCTAGCTTGAATGATAATAACATGGGTTTTATAAAATTGTCTCGCACCATCAGACAGGAAAACACACTAACAATGAAACCATACATGTATGACTGTTTCATTAGGCAGCTTGAACGGCTGGTGGTACAAGTATGACTGTCCCATCAGATAGCATTAGACAGTCATGCATATATCATCAGGAATATGTTAAGATGAGTAACTGGGCATGAAGTTGCAACCTAAAATCTCTGGGAGGATGAGGCAGCAGGATCTCAACTTCCAGAACAGCTTGGACAATTTAGCAAGACCCTGTCTCAAAATTTCAAAGGGGCTATAGGGTGCAGTTCAGTGTAAAGACCATGAGCACAACCCCAACACAAGGGGTGAGTGGTGGAGGCAACATATGGCACACAGATAGAAAACTATACACATTTTATTCATGTAAATAATCGCAATTTTTTAAAAACTCAGGTCTGAGATACATTTGTCTAAAAAAATGAAATTAAATATAAAGCATATGATGCTTTTTATCCTCTTAAAAAAAATTTTTTTTTTTTGGTACCAGGGATTGAACTCATGACCTCATGCTTGCCAAGAAGGCGCTTATGCCACTGAGCTAAATCCTCAGCATCCTCTTAAAAAATATTAATGCACAAACCTGACAAGTTTTGTTTTAGATTAGAAAGCATTTGACAGGACTGGGCATGGTGGTGCATGCCTGTAATTCTTATTCTCTGGAGGCTGAGGCAGGAGAATCACCATGACTTCAAGGCCAGCCTGGGCTACACAGAGAATTCAAGGCCAGCCTGAACTACATAGCAAGACCTTGTTTTTAAAAAAAAAAGAAAAGAAAAAGAAAAAGAAAAAGAAAGCAAGGATTTGACACAGTAATACCAAATTTACCATAACAGCAGATGCCACTTCTATTCTTAAAAACATTCAACTGAATTTCACTTTCCTTTGCTATTTACACCCACATGTTATAAGTACCTTGCAAAATCTTAAGAAAAGAAAGCACAGATAGAAAATGCTAATACAATATATATCACAGGCTTATTTGACTATATGCTTCATTGAGATCACATTATCACAAAAGGTTGTGAAAACTGCAGAGGAAATGACTGTGTGTGTGTGTGCGTGTACATATATACATCACATTATCACAAAAGGTTGTGAAAACTGCAGAGGAAATGAGTATGTGTGTGTGTGTACATATATATATATGTACACACACACACAGTCATATATATATATATATGGGAGGGGGGGGTGACAGGGTCTTGCTATGTATGTAGTTCAGGCTGGTCTTGACCTCACTATGTAGCCCAGGTTGGCCTCGAACTCATGGCACTCCTGCCCCAGTCTACTGTAGTGCTGGGACTAGGACTACAAGTGAGTGCTACTGTGCCTGGATCACCTAGTAGTAATTAAAAAGTCCAAGTTTTAAGTTTGCTTTGAAGACAATAAAAGAATTAAAAGATACAATGTGGTTTTTTTTTTAAGGTAAAAACCACAAATTTTACAATTATGCCAAGTCAAATAGGTAAACATCTAACAAAAATAAAAACTAAGCCAGGTGTGGTATTGCAGACCTGTAATTCCAGCAATCTGCGAGGCAAGAGGATACCAAATCCAAGCCCAGCTTGAGCTACTTAATGACTCAGGTGAAATTCTGGCTCAAATTAAAAATAATAAAAATTGGTCTGAGGTTATAGCTCAGTGAGAAGGCTCAGTGTCCAATTTCCAGTAACACTTCCCCCTCCCAAAAAAAGCACCATAAAATAACCAAAACCTAGGGATCTTTCAAAACAGGATTACAAGACAGAATTTTCTAAAGCTAAAAAAGGATGAAAGTCAAAAAATTCTATACATGATTTGATTATAATCTACTTTTTTCTTTAAAGAAAATACTTAATAGGAAATTTCTACTCTATAACTGAATTGCTAACGTTCACCCCATGTAACTCCTTATACATAAAGAGAGTAGGATCAATATCTAGCCATTATCCATTAGAGAATTACTCTTCTAGTTCCATCTAAAGCTTAATGATGCTTTCTTAATGACAACAACAACAACAAAATTCCCGCATACTCAGAAAACTTACTCAAATATTTCTGCTAGGAGTATACCAAAGCTAGGTCTTATCCAGACAAGGTAACAGGATAAAAGCAGACTAATGGTTTAAGAGACTGAAGCTACACAGGAGTTAGGTAAATGATTTTGAGCACAGAAAAAAACTATTAAAGCCGGGCATGGTGGCACACGCCTTTAATCCCAGCACTCGGGAGGCTGAGGTAGGCAGAGCATTGTGAGTTTGAGGCTGGCTTGGGCTACAACGCGAGCACAAGGCCAACCTGAGCTACATAGTGCGACCCTGCCTCAAAAAAACTAGGGCCAGGAGTTTGGCTCAGTGGCTTAAGCGCCTGTCTGGCAGGCGTGAGGTTATGAGTTTGAACCCTGGTGACCAAAAAAACTATTATAAATACAAACTTTTTTTTAATTTTGAAAGCTTTTAAAATCTTTTCACTTAAAAAAAAAAAAAAAAAACCTAAAGCCAATTTATACACATGGCCATTCACCTACAAAACAGTCTTTTAATATAAGAGCTTTCAGATTGATCACGTATGCTGCTGACACTGTAATTTCTAATGTACAGTAATTCCCCTTTATACATAAGGAACACATTCCAAGACCTCCAAAAAATGCTTGAAAGCATGGGTAGTACTGAATGGTATATAATGTTATGTTTTGCCCTATATATACATACCTGTAATACGGTTTAATTTATAAAATAGGAACAATTACCCACTAACAATAAATAGAACACTTAGCCGGGCGTGGTGGCGCACGCCTTTAATCCCAGCACTCGGGAGGCTGAGGTAGGCGGAGCGTTGTGAGTTCCAGGCCGGCTTGGGCTACAACGCGAGCGTAAGGCCGGCCTGAGCTACATAGTGCGACCCTGCCTCAAAAAAAAGCAGGGCCGGGAGTTTGGCTCAGTGGCTTAAGCGCCTGCCCTGGCAGGCGCGAGGCTGTGAGTTCAGTCCCCGGTGCCGCAAAAAAAAAAAAAAAAAAAAAAAATAGAACACTTATGTGATAATGAACATTATATGACCGTGGTTTCTCTCACTCTCTTAAAATATCTTAGTGTACTATACTCACCAGAATTAATCTTTCTTTCCATGTTTTATGCCCTGGTGCCTCCTTGGCATTTTTATCAATACAAATTCTACTGGACATCTTCCAGAAGAGCCCAATTTCATCACAAATGAAAACTTGCTTTGGATGGTATCCTTCCTCCTTCAACTCTACTGGAAATCTGGCAGCAATTTCTTCATCAGCCGACACAGACTCTTCAGGAATTTTTAGATTATTTGGTCCAAACCTATTCTTTAATCTGTGTAACCATGCTTTACTTGCAGTAAATGGTTTGACGTGGTGTCATTTGTTTTAAGGGCTCTCTTGCTGAAGCATTCTAGGAGGCTCAATACTTTTTAATACAACAGTTTGCTGTCAACTGCACTGTGTTCTCTCTCTGTTTATTTCTTTTATCCATAAATTTAACACCTTTTACATCTTACCTAAGGACGTACTGTACACTGTGGCCATAACTTCTGTAGTTCCAGGTATTGATAACAAAACTATCATGAATTTCTGTTTTCTTCTTCAAATTTCATAAATACAAAATTTATTCTTAGTTTGGAGCTCAGCAACCTCAGCATATAAATTTTTTTTTCTTATTAAGAATTTCTACTTTTTCACTTAAAGGAAGCACTTTGCAGCTCCTTTCAGACAAACCAAAATTTCCAGCATCACTATTCTTGTGCTCTGAGGTCATTATAAAATAAAATAAGGGTTATTTGACAACCAACACTACCCTAGTATGACAGCTAATCTAATAACCTACAAGGCTTAGTGACAACAAACAGGTGGATAGCGTATACAACCTGAATACTGGACAAAGAGATGATTCACATCCTGAGTGGGACAGAGGGGCAAAGATGTGAGATTTCATCACACTACTCCAAAATGCACACAACTTAAAACTTATACAATGTCTATTTATGAAATTTTCCATCTAATATTCTCCTGCTGCAGCTGTCCACAGTTATGTGAAACTGTGGAAAGTGAGACCCAGAATAAGGGAGGACTATCGTGTATCAATGTTACATTACTAAAAAAGTTACTTTAAACCTCATACTTCTTAGGTTTAACTATTTTAGAATTGACAAAAAAACATACCTTTTTAGAAAAGCCAATGTCCCCCTTCTTGGGCATAAATCCAGGGTCTAAATCATTGGATTCAAGAAGTTTCTTAGTTGGTTTCCTTTGGCGTTTACTTTCATAGTTTCCTGAAATGTACATATCTTTTCATTAGGTGACATACAAACTGGATACAAGGTAATTTTGAACATTCTAACACAAGTTGCAAGATTGTTTAGATCTGCCTTATTATCTTAAGGGGAGGGATAAAATGGGGACAAGAGGGACAATTATTACTTAAAATAAAATCACTAATAGATTTCAAGATACAATCTAACATAAGAATGTTCTTCTGCATGTTTTTGTTTTTTTTTAAACCACATGATAATCAAGGAAAAAGGCTGAACTACATTTATTAGTGGTAAGCACAAAAGAAATGAAGGAGAACCTGGATTCTGGCCACATGTGGACCAGGATTACAACTTTTGCTTTGTCACTAAATAAGTCTAAGTTCAATAAATAAACAAAAAGCAATTACTTTAGCAGACTGTTCATAGAATTACATAAAACAGCTTAAAAACCAGATTTAGCACTTAACAGGTATTAAAACAGTAATTACATTTCCTAATCTCTGAAAAATCTTTTGGGGCTAGGGATGAACTCAGTGGTAGAGCACTTGCCTAGCACTTGCTCTGCCTTGGAACCACAGAAACACAAAAAGAAGAATTCTTTCCTTCCCTTGGCTTACTAAAAACTTTAATTGTGAATATGTAAATAAGAAAATATGTTTAGATCTAACTCCATCAGGTGGTAACTAACTTCTAGGGAATATCTATACTTATGAACTGCTTATTATGTGTTCATTTTACAAGTAAGGAAATAAATTCAGAGGTTGATCAACTTCCCAAATAATATAAGGACTGGTGGAGTTTAGAATCTGAAACACAGGTTTCAAGTGGTTATTATAGGAGTATGCACTGCTGCTTCCCAAATTCTGTTATCCTTGGTTATTGATTCACATGGTAGTTGATCAATAATCATGAAAGCAGCAATAGAGCAAGCAGGGTAGTTTTTAAAAATGTTCTTGAGAGTGTATCACAAATTTATTCATGGTAAAATATCAAGTGACCACTCTGCTACATTTAGTTAAAATGTTAGCTTTACATCAAACTATACTACAAATTTCTTTCTGTCTCCAATTATATCCACTTACATACTGAGAACCCATCCCCACCTTACCTGGTGTTTTAACAACCACATCTTCAGACTCAAGGGCAGGTCTTGGAGAGACTTCTGGAGCCATAGGCACAGACAAGGTTAGCTGTGGCAACTCAGCATGACCAATTCCAAGTTCTGAGTGAGTCAGGGGTCCCTCCAAAAATGGAGCCTCCCTTTCAAGAACTGGAGGCTCTTCTTTGGTTGAAATCAAAGAATTTTCATCCACCTGCTTGTTCTGAGTACTAGATTGACAGCGGGACAGAAGGCTTTCCTCTTCACAGCGGGAACTTACCTAAAAACAAAAAGTATAAATACAATCCACAGGTCAAAATTGTTATAATTTGATAAAAGTAATGCACTCAAAAAAGAATGAAGCTGGGCCTGGTGGAGCATGCCTGTAATCCTAACAGTTGGGAGGCTGAGGCAGGATGGTCACTGCCAGGTTTGAGGCCAGCCTGGGCTACAAAGTGAGTTCAAGGTCAGCCTGCATTGCATAGTGAGACCCTGTCTCAAAAAGAAAAAAGGAATAAAATGAAATTCTGACAGGTTACAACATGGATGAACCCTGAGGACATTACACTAAGGGAAACAAGCCTAACATAAAACTGTAAGTACTGCTTGATTTCTCTGATATGTATCTTTAAGGATAAAATTCACAGAAATAAGACAGAACGGTGGTTACCAGGGGATAAGGGGGAAAGGGAATTACTGTATTAGTTACTGGGTGCTGGGTTTCAATTTGAGAAGATAAAAAGATGTTTGTACTAATATTATTTGGCAATATCTCTTATTTATCTATTTTGTCTTTTTGAGACAGGGTCTCACCATGCAGTTCAAGCTTGCCTGGAGCTCACTTTGTAGCCCAGGCTGGTCTTAAACTCACAACAATCCTCCTGCCTCAGTCTCCCAGAGCGCTGCAATTACAGGCATGTACCACCACGCCCAGCTTCATATTTGTATCTTTTTTTTTTTTTTAATTTTCATATTTGTATCTTATACCCTGAGTAACTACTCTGAAGATAACAATATGCAATGTATTTAATTATTGTTACTCTTCTATTAATTTTGAAACTTGAACTTTTTTTTTCTTTTATAATCCAAAAGAAAGAAGAATATTCTGGAGATGAACTGCATAACAATGTATCTAAATGTTACTGAACTGTACACTAAAAACAGATAATACAGTAAGTTTTGCTATAATTTACTATACTGAAGCTCAAATCCATAGTGGTAATCCAATAAAAGACAAAAACTTGCCCAGTATGTTACCAATTAAAACTAACTAGTTTTTAACATTAAAACTAGTATGTTAAAACCAATAATTAACAGGAAAGATATTTTGCCTTTCAAGTATTTGAATTCAGCTCAAGTAAGAGTTTGTTAGCTAAAACTAGAAGAAACGATAGAATCTAGGAAGTTCTTGGGCTAGGGATGTAGCTCAGCAGCACAGCACCTGCCTGGCAAGCGCCAGAAAAAAGAGGGAAGGGGAGGGGGAGGGGGAGGGGAGAACAGGAGGAGGGAAGTGGGGAGAGGAGGGCAAAAGGAGTAAAAGTTCTTATTTTGAATCCCTTAAAGAAATTATCGACATACAGAAAAACTGTCAATGAGCTGTTTTTGTTGTTATTCATGTTGTTTTTTATAAAAACATCACAGAAATGGCTGCTGGAGAACAAGATATTTCTTTGGAACCAAAATAATTACATACACACTGCTGCTTGATCAAAAGGAGTAATAAATAACTTCAAGAGAAGACCATTAAACCAGGTTTGGTGACACATACCTGTAATCCCAGCTACTCTGGAAGCTAGAGCAGGAGGATCATCAGCCTAAGCTCAGTCTAAGCAATTCAGCAAGACCATTTTTAAAACATGAAAATAAGCTCTTTTCCTCTCTCTTTGGCTGCCTGATCATCTACCAACATTGTAAATGTCAGAGTAACTATATGGACCAGCCTACTATTTTAGAGGAAAGAAATGGTCACTAACTACTTTTCACCCTGGGAACACAACAGTATCTAAGACAGAAAATTTGGGGAAAACAAGCTAAAATATAAAAAACTACAATAGATGTCATTTTTGTATTTGGATTCAGAATCTATTCTGGCAAAAACAATTAGCTTTGGCATGATGTATGATTGCTAGGATGATGCAAAGGAAAATGACCTCAAACACAGAAAATAGTGAAATACAAGGAGAGAATGGAGGAAATATGGGGTGTTACAATGGCCAACGTTGGTATCAGCAAAAAGCAGCCCAGAATGTGATCATTACATGTGCTTAAAATGTACCAATAAAATCTTATTTAAAAAATACACCTTCTGAGTATCTTCCCAGGAAAATTAAGAACATTGTACCATAGTGATATATGTGCACCCATGTTTATAGCAGCACAATTTGTAATAGCTAGATCTTGGAAACATCCTAAATACCCATCAACTGAGGAACGGATAAAAAGGATGTAGTATTTTTATGCAATGGAGTCCTATTCAGCCATAAAGAAGGATAAATGGAAGGCTTTGATAGGTAAATGGATACAACTTGAGATCATACTCGTAAGTGAAATAATCATACTCGCATGTGTAAATGTTGTATTATCTCCCTAGTATGAGATGCTGAAAGAAATTATATATGTATATAAAAATATGTATGCATAGATACAAAAGATAATTAAGATAGTTATACTACTAATTTCTCTGAGTTCAATGAACAGAAAAGTTTATGCTAATATTGTTCAGATAATTAAATGCAGGTATCTTGTACTTTGAACAACTGATTTGAAGATAATAAAACAATGTATTAACCATTGTCACCTACTAATTATCATGTTTTAAAACTTTTATTCTTTCTGTTTAAAAAAAACAGATTCTACATGACTTTATCTGTGGTGACTATGTAAATTATTCATGAGAGGTTTAATATATTGAAATTAAAAAAAAAAAAAGGCAGCAACTGGGGATGTAGCTCAGCAGCACAGTGTCTGCCTGGCAAGAACGAGGCCGAGTTCGATATCTAGTATCAAAAAAGACAGACAGACAGACAGACAAGGGGAGGGCAGGAGAGGACAGGAGAGGAGATGAGAGGGGAAAAACTTTGTTGAAAATAAAAAGGGGCTTAGTCACACAGCTCAGTGGTACTATGTGTGTCTAGCACAGGAAGCCTTAGTTTCCATTTTCATCCCCAGTACCTCAGAGAGACAGAATGAATCAGCTCTATTATGGAAAGAAGGTACTCGATGCCCTCTAATGTCAGGCGGTATATGATACATTATCTATAACTTGGTACTTCTACTTCCAAGTGAACAGAAGAAATAGAGAAACAAGATAAATGATACTCATGAGGAAGTAATCACAAATATATAAAATACTCCAAAGGCCAATATTAGATAAGCTGATTTTATAAGATCTAAAAATGTTAGGCTGGGCGTGGTGGCAGACAACTGTAATCCCAGCACTCAGGAGGCTGAGGAAGGAGGATCGAGGCAAGTTCAAGGCCAGCCTGGGCTACATAATGAGACCCTATTTCAAAAAGACCCAAAAAAAAAAAAAAAAAAATCTAAAAATGTTACGTTGCTAATGAGGAAAAACTGTCACACTTTTTATAGGGGCATATTAAAATATTTAAGAATATAATGTCAAAATGCTTCCAAGATTAGGGATGCAATTCAGTGTTAAAGCATTGCTTAGCATGCACAAGGGCCTGGGTCCATTCTAAACGAAACAAAAATCAAACTACTAATTTACTTCTTTTTTATACCCCCAACTTCTAAGTTTACTTTAAAATACTTCAGTTTAAAGAAACTGAACTCAGGGGCTCGGGGTTTAGCTCAGCAGCATAAGCACCTGCCTGGCAAGCACAAGGTTGTGAGTTTGATCCCTGGTACCAAAAAAAAAAAAGGAACTGAATTTAAAAATACAAGTTAAGCCAGGCGTGGTGGTGCACACCTTTAATCCCAGCACTCGGGAGGCTGAGGTAGGAGGAGTGTTGTGAGTTCGAGGCCTGCTTGGGCTATAAAGCGAGCATAAGGCCGGCCTGAGCAACATAGTGCAACCCTGCCTCAAAAAACCAGGGCCGGGAGTTTGGCGCAGCAGCTTATGTGCCTGCATGACAGGCACGACGTTGTGAGTTCAATCCCTGGTGCCGTAAGAAAAAAAAAAAAAAGAACAAGTTATAGTATTTGTTTTAAGCAGATATGGAGGCACATGCCTGTAAATCCCAGCACTCAGGAAGCTGAGGCAGAAGGACTGCCACAAATTCAAGGCTAGGTTGTGCTGCAGAGCAAGCTTAAAATCAGTCTGAATTATAGAGTAAAACCCTGTCTCAAAAAAACCATTTTTTTGTTTTGTAACAGGATAGGGCTGGGGAATATAGTTCAGCAGTACAAACACCTGCCTGGCAAGCACAAGGTCCTGTGTTTAATTCCTGGTACCAATCAATCAATCAACCCAGTTAGCCGGGTGTGGTGGCGCATGCCTTTAATCCCAGCACTCGGGAGGTTGAGGTAGGAGGAGTGTTGTGAGTTAGAGGCTATCTTGGGCTACAATGCAAGTGCAAGGCTGGCCGGAGCTACATAGTGCAACCCTGCCTCAAAAAACTAGGGCCAGGAGTTTGGCTCAGTAGCTTAAGCGCCTGCCTGGCAGTCATGAGGCTGTGAGTTCGATCCCCGGTGCCACAAAAAACAAAACAAAAAAAACAACAAAAAAATCCATCAATCCACAGGATAAACTGGTCTGAGTAGTGCAAGTCTATAATCTCAGCTATTGGAATGCTAACACAGGAGGATTATGGGAGGCCAGCCTAGGCAACTCAGAGAGGGTCTTAAAAATAAAATTTAAAAAAGCTGGGGAGGCCAGAGATATAGCTCAATGGCACAGCAACTGCCTGGCAAACACAAGGTCCTGAGTTTGATTCCTGGTACAAAAAAAAAGAAAGAAAAGAAAAGTTGGAATACAGCATAGTGGTTGAGTGGTTGCCTAACATGTATGAGGTCCCTAGTAATCCCTCTCCCCCAAAAAAGGTAAGATTTTGGTGGCTGTTGTTTTTTTGTTTTTTAGGGAATGATGGACACTACTGACACACAGAAACACACTCATGTGCCTTTTTTTTGTTTGTTTGTTTGTTTTTAAAACAAGGTCTTACAAAGTCACTCAGGCTGGGGCTCAAATCTGTAATCCTTCTGCTTCTCTGACTGCTCGGATTTAACAGATATGCTATCTCCATGCCTATGTAATTTATTTTCTATCCTATGTTTCTAACACTGTAGCATAATATTCCTAAATCCCTAAACATTTTTTAAAAGCAAAGAGGAGCCGGGCATGGTGGCGAACATCTTTAATCCCAGCACTCGGGAGGCTGAGGTAGGCGGAGCGTTGTGAGTTCAAGGCCAGCTTGGGCTACAACGTGAGCACAAGGTGGGCCTGAGCTACATAGTGCGACCCTGCCTCAAAAAACCAGGGCCGGGAGTTTGGCTCAGCGGCTTAAGTGCCTGTCTAGCAGGTGTGAGGCTGTGAGTTTGATCCCTGGTGCCGCAAAAAAAAAAAAAAAAAAAAAAAAAAAAAAAAAAAAAAAAAAAAAAAAAAAAAAAAAAAAAAAAAAGCGAAGAATGAAAAAATAGGCATACATATATACACCAATTCACAATATGCGGACTCAATACATTTCTTGAATGAATAATAACTGATTGATAACAAAATGAAAAGCAACATACCAGTTAAGAAATTATTGTCTCAAAGAGATAAAATATGACACTGAGACCAAAATAGCACAGCTATCTCCTGAAGACCAGTGATTGTTTACTGAAAAGTTGGAACATACCTTGTGTGCTTGTTCCTGTACCTTCTTCTGCTTTTTCTTCGGTGCAAATATCTGATCATACTCTTCTGTATATTCCAGAAGCCACTTGCTTGGTTTCCTAAGGCGTTTCTTCTCTGACCGCACAGCTAAAAGGAGAAAAATGTTCAGTACTAACTAAAAAACTACAATAAAACCCTGTCTTCAACAAATCATCTCCACACTCCAAGAAATACCAAGATGGAAAACCACCTAACCAAAAGATACTGGTTTGAGCAGAAAGAGACTCATAATGTAACACTATGGTTTACCCACATGCAAAAGTTGGTGTATGTTGGGGGGTGTTGTGGTATTTTTTTTTTAAGGAGAAGTCTTACTGTATAGTGGAGTCTGACTTGGTCTCACAGAATCCTCCTGGTACAGGTTCCCAAGTGCTGGTATTACAGATATGTGCAACTATACCTGGTTCTGGGATTTTTGCTTCTTTATACAAATGGATGAATGCACATACAAATGTAAGCACATACACACACAGATGCCTATTCAATCTTGAGGACAAGATTTAACAGAAAGCATTATCTTGTAGGAACTGACACCAGTACAAAAATTCTAAATGTTGAATATGAACACAGTTTCTATTTTCCAAATACTTTTGATCCACAGCTGTGTAAAATACATAGTTTTCTAGAGGGCCAAGTTGACAATGTAAACAACAACAAACTGTTTTAAATTATACATCTGGACTATGTAGAGTATTAGATAGACATTTAGGTAGACTATTTACCTAATCAGCACTACCACACGAATTTTAAAGGCATTTTATAATCAATTCATTCAGTATCAGATGATTGTAGAGTTTCATACTAGAAATTTGAACATACTTCTTTTTCTGTTTTTTTTTGGGAGAGGCTTAGGGAGACGTTTTTTGAGACAGGGTCTCAGTATGCAGTTCAGGTTGGCCTTGAGCTCACACTGTAACCCAGGCTGATCTTGAAGTCACAGTGGTCCTCCCACCTCAGCCTCCCAAGTGCTGGGACTACAGGCGTGTGCCACCAAACCCAAGAAATCTGAATATACTTCTGAACAGAATGATTGACAAAATAATTAGATGCATCTCAATATCTCATGGTCATAATGTCACAAGCTATATAAGTGAAAGAAAGATAAGTACAATAGTCCTTCAGTATCTATGGAGGTTTGATTCCAACAACCCTTGCAGATATCAAAATCTACAGATGCTCAGGTCCCTAATATACAATGGTTTATTTATACATAACCTGTGCATAGTCTCCCCTGTACTTTAAATCATCTCTAGATTTTCGTAATACCTACTATAAAGTAAACATTATGTAAGTAGTTGTTACACTGTATTATTTAGGGAATAATGACAAGAAAACAAGATCTGTGCATGTTGCATACATGAAGTTTCTATTTTCCAAACATTTTTGATCTACTGCTGCATACAACATAGGATGCAGAGGGCCAATTGGATAGTATTTTTGATTAATGATGGAAACAAATGTCTATTACCATTTCCCTATAAAACTTTGCCCCAGTTTAAATCATTAAACGTTCATCTATTAAGTTACTTTACTACATTATAAACTCTTTGGAAGCTAAGGCTAATGCAAGATATGGTCTCACCAGGAGACAAGAAGCATTTCACAAATGATATACCTTCACAGGAAGCTGTTTCTTCCTATACTGAATGTGACACTCATTACTGATATCCTCTCAATAAAATGAAAGCAATGAGCCTGGGAATTCTGGGAATTCCATGATGAAATCCTGTCTCCAATCCTCAAAAAAGAAAAAAGGAAAAAAAAAGAAAAAAAAAAGGAAAGGAAAGGAAGCAAGCAAACCAAATAAGACTGTCTTAAAAAAATCAAACCAAAAAAGAAAAAAATTGCAGTACACTATACGAAAAATAATCTGAAACTTAAAAAATAAGTTTCAGAGTATTTAAGAGTAAAATACTAAGAGTGTACAAATCAAAATGCAAAAAATAAACTATGTTACAACTGCTTATATATGAACCTATTTTCTTTGCTTACTTGTGTATTCAGTACTCTCTGGAAAAGAAATCTGATTCACTGAAGATATGTCTGCAGAGAACATTTTCATTTAAAAAAAAAAATTTTTTTTTTTTTTTTGGGGAGACAAGGTCTCACTATGTAGCCAAGGCTGGCCTTGAACTCAAGGTGATCCTCCTGCCTCCACCTAGCAAGTGCTAGGATTACAGGCAAGCACTACTATACCTGACACATTGAACAAATTTTTGTATCTTGCATTTTGAATTATGTGAACATATTACCACATTCCAAAGTAAAAAGTTAAAATTATATGTAAATATCTGAAATATTACAATGAAAGAATGCTATAAAATATTACTAAGGAAAAGACAGAATCTGTCTTCACAGTATAGTCACGTGGCATAGTAGCCCAAACCAACCTCAAACTCACAACGCTCCTCCTACCTCAGCCTCCCGAGTGCTGGGATTAAAGGCATGCGCCACCATGCTTGGCTAGGCATTTTTATTCTTTATAAAAAAACATGAGCAAAAAGATTATTTCAAGCACCCACATGATTATTTGCCAAAAAAAAAAAAAAATCAGATCTATATAGGCAATGAAAGGAGAAAATGATGTCAAGGAAAAAGTAACCAAGTAAAGCAGATAAACAGAAGTACAGGGTAGATAATACAGTGGCTACAAAAGGTTCTAGCCACCTACTCTGGGGGTATAGCTCAGCAGCATGGCACCTGCCTGGCAGACAAGAGGTCTAGAGTTGGATTCCTGGTTCCTCCAAAAAAAATTTTCTAAATACCTATTCTTAATATCTGAGTTTAAAATGGACATGATAGCACACACCTATAATCCCAGCACTTGGGAGGCTGAGGCAAGACTTCTGTGAGTTCCAGGCCAGCACAGGATAAATACCAGTAGTGAGTTCAAGAGCTTTAGATTATAATCATGTTTCCAGAATGAATTATGCTTACAAAGCAAGGTTTTACTATTCTATTAAAGCTAATCATTTAGATTTAAATCACTGTATTTTAAATAACACATAAGCCAATATTTTGAATTTTTTCATTTACTATCCATTTTTTTCTGATTCACCATTTTACTTACTTCATCAAACTTCAATGCATCATCCTATCTCAAAAATCAAAAGAAACAAATTTTTAAAAAATTTGACCTTATTTTACTTTATGGAGACCAACAATCATTTTACAGGTCATCCTACTTTGAACAACAATGCCCTGGAACAAGAGTAATTTGCCCCGAATTTTGGTGCCTATTAGTGAAAACTAGAACTAGAATAAAGCAAAACCAAGGAGGAAAAGAAGGGGATAAATTACCTGACCCTAAATCTACATCGAGAAATCAGAGGTGAAAATCTACACTTGAAAAAAAATGTAAGTTTCCTGTCAAATATTTTTCTCCCAGTCTGGCACATACTTCACATTTTAAGAAAAAATCAACTAGGTGGGTGTGGTGGTGCATACCTGTAATCCCAGCACTTGAGAAACTAAGAAAGGAGGATCGTCGTAAGTTTGAAGCCAACCTGGGCTACACAGTGAGTTTGCAAGGCCACCCTGGACTACAGAGCAAGATCCTGTCTCAAAAACGCAGAGTCAATTACATAACCCTGAACAGCAGTACTGAAAAGTTCTCCTACAAAAGTAAATAAATTAGAAAAGCACAAATGAGTTCTAGCAAACCATTACTTAAGAATCTACCAAGTAGCTAATTGTGGTGGTACATACCTAAAATCCCAGCACTCTGGGAGGCAAGAAGATCAAAAGTACAAGTCTAATTTGGGCAATTCAGCCTGACTTTGTCTCCAACAGACGTACTGAGAAGGAACAGGATTTAATCCCCAGTACTGGTGGGGCAGTGGAGGACAGGGTCTTACCAGGAATTGGGGATGCAGCTCAGAGATAAAGGGTGTATTTAGCACCACATTAAAAAAATACCTATACCGCAACTCTCTGAGGCCAGTATTAACTATCAAATAATATATTTTATGAATGAATATAGATTTAAAAAAAGAATCCAATAAATACAAGTAAAACAAAACAAAACAAAACAAAAACATACAATGAATTTGCATATAACAGAATTTGCAGTAAGACTGCAAGTTTGGTTCGAAATACAAAAACCAATCAATGTAATACTTAATAGAATAAAGGGAGAAAATTATTTCAATATGCAGAAAAATACATCTGAAAAATGTGAAAAATTAAGGACAGAGGAAAACTTTCTCAACATGAAAGGTTTTCTAAAACCAAAGCTATATGAACATGGTAGCACACTTCTGTAATCCCAGAACCTTGGGAAGCAGAGGCAGGAGGATCCCAAGTTTGGGCACAATTTGGGAAACTTAGCAAAACCCTTTCTCAAAATAAAAACGGTCTCAGGGCATAGTTATATATGAAAACCCTAGGCTCAATCCCCAGTACTGCAATAAACAAAACAAGTATCAAAGCTTTTTTCCAAAAAAAAAAATGCCTCTCTACATCTATTCAACATGGCACTGGATGTTCTAGCCAAGAAAAGTAGGCAAGAACAAAAAAAGACAGAAAGGAAGCCAGATAAGATGAAGTAAAACCATCTCTGTCTACAGTTAACATAGTCATGTAACCAGAAAATCTGAAACAATTCACGGAAGAAACTATCACATGTAATGAACAAGTTAACCAAGTTTGTGAGATGCAAATATACAAAAATGAGCCTGATACAGTGGCACACATCTGTAATACTGGGAAGCTCTGAGAGACTCAAATGGGAGGTTACCAAGTTCACACCCAGCCTGGACAATTTAGCAAGATCCTGTCTCACAATTCAGAACAAGTCAGGTGTAGGTACACATCTGTAATCGCAGTACTCCAGAGGCTGAGCCAAAAAGATCACTGTGAGTTCAAGGCCAGCCTGGGCAACTTAGCAATTTAGTGTGACTCTGTCTCAAAATTAAGTTAAAAGTGGGATAGGAACTGGGCATGGTGGCTCATGTCTATAATCAGGACACAGAGGCTGAGGCAGGAGGATTGGTGTGTTTTTGAGGCCAGCCTGGGCTATACAAGTGAGTTCAAAGCCAGCCTGAAACAAGTGAGACTCTTGTTTCAAAAAAATAGTGGGGCTGGGGATGTAGTTCAGCGTGCTGGATTCAGCCCCCAGTATCCAGGGGTGAAAAAAGTAGAACATGTTTACTATAAAGAAGGTTTAAAACTTAATAAAGAAAAAGAACCTTAATTAAAATAGAATTAAAGACTCAAGAGTTTCAGATAGACATTACTCCAAATTATACAAATGACTACTAAATACATGAAAAGATACTGAATATTACTAGCCACCAGAGAAATGCAAATGAAAACCATAGTTAGATACTACTCCATACCCACTAAAATAGTTACAATCAAATAAGTGCTGGTGAACATGGAGAACCTGAAATGCACATACTAGTCGTGTAAATGCAAAATGGTAAAGCAGCTTTGCAAACATTCTGGTAATTCCTCAACGGGTTCAACACAGAATTACCCAGTAAACTAGAAATTCTATTCTTACGTGTATAGACAGAAGAAATAAAAGCATATATCCATGCAAATATTGCACAAAATATTTACAACAGCATTATTCATTGACCAAAATGTAGAAACAAGGGAAACATGTACCAACTGATGGAACAAAATATGGATCATTTATGTAATACAATACTCGGTTTAACATTAAAAAAAAAAGACACAAGCCGGGCGTGGTGGCACATGCCTGTAATCCCAGCACTCAGGAGGCTGAGTGAGCTCAAAGCCATCCTGAACTGCATAGTGAGACCCTGTGTCAAAAAGACCAAAAAAAAGACATGAGGAAAATCAAGACAACAAAATACAAAGTCCTAGTCCCCATTCCCCCACAGAAATGCTGAATCAACAATGATATACAGATAATACATCTTCATGAGAACCCCAGAAACTAGTTAGAGGTTGCAATAACCTCAGGTGAACAAAGATAAGAATCACATGAAAAGGATAAAAACAACCCTTTGACTTTATCAATGATTGCTCTTTCCCCAGGCCAATATAGCCCAGATCCAATGACAGTTTCCTGTTATAAAGTATAAGTTGAAGGGTGTGAAGTGAGCAAGAAAAGGAAAAAGAGAAGCACCCAGCATTTTAGCCAGTCAAAGGGCTGACCCATGGAGAGTTTCTGTTTTACTTAACATAATTAAAAACACCTAAGGTGGCTGAAAACAGTCCACTACAAAATCAGGGTGCCTGGAATAGACGAGGCTTTACAATCAGAAAAAGCACAAATTCATCTCTCCCTTGAAGAAAAGATTGGAGTCAGGCGTGGTGGCGCATGCCTTTAATCCCAGCACTCGGGAGGCTGAGGTAGGAGGAGCGTTGTGAGTTTGAGGCTTGCTTGGGCTACAACTCGAGCACAAGGCCGGCCTGAGCTACACGGTGCAACCCTGCCTCAAAAAACCAGGGCTGAGAGTTTGGCTCAGTGACTTAAGCACCTGTCTGACAAGACACGAGGTTGTGAGTTCATTCCCCAGTGCCACAAAAAAAGAAAAGAAAAGAAAAGAAAAGATTGGAGCACTGGTCTGGGTTTAGATTTTTCAGATACTTCCCAGGGATAATATCAGTTTTTCTAATTTTGAGAGCTGAGAAGGGGACAGAAAGCTTTAGCTACCTAGAGGAGCTAGAGAACTAAGGGCAGGGCAGTTTATAAAAGCAGGAGAGAATCTGAAGTACACAGACACCAGAGGGGGCAAACTCCTGAAAAACCTCTCTGATTGGCAAACTACATGCCCACCCGGAGTGGTTACATCCAAAATAACCTTAAAGTCTAGGAACCGGTGCCATGCACGGGCCTCTGGCAGACTGGGAACAACTAGATTCAAGCCTCTCCCCGTGAGCCAGCGCCAATCGCAGATCGGTTTAGAACAATGGCCACAGCACCAAACAAGCCCAGTCTGGGAACTGCCGCCATGCATGGGCTTCTGGCAGACTGGGAACAGCCAGACCTCAGCCCCTTCCCCTGTGCTGGATGGCAGACAAGAAGTACCATTCCCTGCCCCACTGACCCCCAAGCTACTTGGCTTATCCAGAGAAACACAGGCTGTGATGATAGCTATTGAGGTGAAATGCCAATTGGATGCCTGTGGTGCTTTGGTGTTTCACTAACATTGCAGGTCTAGGGCTAGTGGTCTGATCATAGGTTCAGAGGACATTGCTAAGCATTATGTTATGGTGGGCAGGGGAGAGGGGTCCTCCTCCTGAGGGTTGCAGCCACTGTTGATTCCCTATGGCCTTGTTTTGAGGTCTTATGTCATTTCCATTGTTTTGCTGGGTTGGGTTTTATTCTCTTTTGTTTTGTTTATGTTAAATCCCATGGCGGGAGAAGCTATTTCAAGGATAGCAAGATATATTATGGTAATAATTTTGGATTTACTATTGCCCTGTTTTGAAGTCCTTTATCACATTCATTGTTTTGTTTTTATTGTTTCTATTCTATTCTGTCCTGTTTGATTTATAGCATGTCCAAAGTTATCTGCAGCTATTCTGAAGACGTCAAGGGGCATTATGGTAACTACTGTTGATTTCATAATATTTTGAAGTCCTGTATCTCGACACTGGTTTGATTTGATTGCTCTTATTGTTATATACTCTTTAAAATAAAAAAATTAAAAAATAATTTTAAAAAATAACCTTAAGATGACCCTAAAATCTCTTGCTAAGATAACTGGGAAAGATCTTCTGTATGAAACCAGTCCACAAAGACTGGGAAACACAGGTTTTTCAAATGCATAAAACAAAGCACAAAGTTGGGTGTGGTAGTGCAGGCTTATAATCCCAGCACTTGGGAGATGAGGTAGGAGGACTGTCATGAGTTCAAAGCCAGCCTGGAATACATAGTGAAACCCTGTCTTTAAAAAAAAGGAAAAAACAAAAAACAAAAAACAAAACACAAAGCACAGAGCACACAAATAGCCTAATAAAAGGAAGACTCCAAATCTCTACAAATGAACCCTAAAACACAGACACCTATGAATAGTCTGAAAAAGATATCAAAATAATTTGTCTTTTTCTTAGCAGTATGGGATTGAGCCCAAGACCTTCGCACTGTACATCCTTATCCCCTTTTTAAAAATTTTTGTAGCCGGGTGTGGTGTGGTTCACGTCTTTAATCCCAGCACTCGGGAGGCTGAGGTAAGTGGAGCGTTGAGAGTTCAAGGTTGGCTTGGCCTACAACGTGAGTGCAAGGCCGGCCTGAACTTACATAGTGCGACCCTGTCTTAAAAAACTAGGGCTGGGGCTGGGCGCGGTGGCGCACGCCTTTAATCCCAGCACTCAGGAGACTGAGGTAGGAGGAGCATTGCGAGTTCGAGGCTGGCTTGGGCTACAACTCGAGTGCAAGGCCAGCCTGAGCTACATAGTGCGACCCTGCCTCAAAAAACCAGGGCCGGGAGTTTGGCTCAGTGCCTTAAGCGCCTGCCCTGGCAGGCGCGAGGTTGTGAGTTCAATCCCTGGTGCCACCAAAAAATAAATAAGTAAATAAAAATTTTTGTGGTATTGTTCATTGAACCCAGGGCCTTTACACTAAGCTAAACCCCTAGGTCTTCTTTATTTTTATTTTGAGATAGGGTCATGCTAAGTAACTAAATTGCCTAGGCTGACCTTGACTCACACACAGCTTTGTAGAGTATAAGGATTATAGGTTATGTGCCACAACATCCAGCTATTAATAGTTTATTAAAGAAACACAGTGACCTACAAGAAAGCACCAATACACAACTAACTAAGCAAAGAAAACAGTCTTTGCACTGAACAAAATGAAAACCTCAGCCAGGCATGGTGGCACACATCTACCACCCCAGGACTAGAACAGCTGAGACAGCAGACTTTCAAGTTTGAACCAGCTGGGGCTACAAAGGGGCCAACCTAGATAGACTACATGCAAGACCCTGTTCTCAAAGCTGGTAGAAATACAAAAACAAAACAGAAACTATAATAAAGAACCAATTAGAAATTCTGAAATTAGCCAGGCATGGTGGCGCACACCTTTAATGCCAGCACTTGGGAGACTGAGGTAGGAGGAGCACTGTGAGTTCGAGGCCGGCTTGGGCTAGAACATAAGCGCAAGGCCGGCCTGACCTACATAGTGCAACCCTGCCTCAAAAAAACAGGGCCGGGAATTTGGCTCAGTAGTTTAAGCACCTGTCTGGCAGGCACAAGGTTATGAGTTAGATCCCTGGTGCCGCAAAAACAAAAACAAAAAAAAAAAAAGAAAGAAAGAAAGAAAGAAATTCTGAAATTGGAAAGTACAACTGAACTGAAAAATTCACTAGAGGAATTCAACATTACACTCAAGCAGAAAAAAGAATCTGCAAACTCCAAACAGGTAATCTGAAGTTGTAGGATCAAAGGATCAAAAGAAAAAAAAAGAAAAACATAAGGATTTACAAGACACCATCAGCCAGGCAGGGGTGGCACATGTCTATAATCCCAGCACTCAGGAGGCTACAGCAGGAGGACTGCTCCAAGTTTGAGGTCAATATGGTCTACATAGTGGGTTCAAGGTCAGACTGAACTATGTAGCAAAACCTTGCGGGGGTGGGGGGGTGTGGATCTGAAAAAGTCACTATCGCCAGGCATGGTGGTGCACCACTGTCGTCCCAGCACTCAGGAGACTGAGGCAGGAGGGTTATCATGAGTTCAAGGCCAGTTTGGGCTACCTAGTGAGTTCAAACCCAGTCTGAACTACACAGAAAGATTCTGTCTAGAACAACAACAAAAAAAACTATCAAATAGACCCTATACCACGTTATACACGTTACAAAAGTGACCGAGAATTTAATTGAAGAAAAAATAACCCAGGACTTAACAAATCTAAGAAAAAAGGACATCAAAATTAAAGTTTAAAATATTCCAGCCAAAATGAACTCAAAGAATACTGAGAAACACGATGATTAAGCTGAAAAAAAACCAAAAAAATCTTCACAGTACAGTATCTGGAAAAGAGAATCTTGAAAACACCAAGAAAAACAATTCATCACATACACAGGGCCTCACATTAGATTATCAGATTTCTGGTCAGAGATTTTACACACACCAGAAGGGATTAGAAAAATATATTCAAAGTGCTGAAAGAAAAACTGCCAACCATGAATAATGACAAAACTTCAAAACTGACAGAAAACAGAGTATCCTAGACAAACCAAAGTTGAGGGAGTTCATCATTGGACCTGCCTTCACATGTGAAAAGGAGTCTTATAAGCCGGGCATGGTGGCACATGCCTATAATCAAAGGACTTAGGAGGCTGAGACAGGAGGACTCTTGTGAGTTCGAGACCAGCCTGGGCTACAAAGTGAGCTTAAGGCCAGCCTGAACTGCATAGTGAGACCCTGTCTCAAAAAGACAAAAAAAGGAGTCTTACAAATTGAAACAAAAGACACTGGACAGTGCACACCTATAATCCCAGCACTTGGGAGGCTGAGTTCGAGGCTACCCTGGGCTAGACTGTGAGTTCAAGGCCAGCCTGTACTACACAGCAAGACCCTGTCTCAAAAAGTTCTCCACCCCGAAAGATACTGGACAATAACAGAAAGCACTCAAAACTTAAAAGTGTACAGTTTAAGTTGAACTACTGAATACTGTAATGGTGTATAAAGCACTCCAAATTCTGGTATTGAATTGAACAAAAATATAAAAATAACTACATCTATAAAACTACGTTAATGAATGCATAATACATATTTAAAATATGATTTGCCATATCAATAGCAAAGCAATGGGGAACTGAAGTTAGCAACTTATAAAAGATCATACCCTAGGTGTGGTAGCACACACATGTAATCCCAGCTCTTCCATTGGTAAGGCTGAGACAGGTCTGTCATGAGTTAAGAGAACATTCTGGGCTACACAGTGAAATAAAGATCAGACTGAACTACACAGTGAGACCCTGTTAGGGTTTATACATTGTGTCAACTTGAGAAGTCTAGCAGCTTAATTAAGTAAGGCAGCAGCTCTACATTCTGGGGTGTAGAGCATAAGCAGTTACCTGGCCATTGTGTCAATTTGAGAAGGCCAAAAGTTTAGCTGAGAGACTCAGCAGGGAGCCAGGGTTCTTATTTTGTAAACATCCTCATCCTGTGCAAAGGAAAGCAAGGATGTTTGTGAATGCTACACCCACCCTGGGGGGGGGGGTGTCCTGTGTACTATATAAAGGAGGAGAAGAGGCTTGCTCTGGTGCTCTTTTTACTTTGCTGCTTTTGTTCGGCTGCTGCCTTGAAGTGCTGCCCCAGTGCCATGCCACCCTGCCTTGGAGCCAGCTGATTGTGGACTGAAATCTTCAAAAACTGTAAGCTAAATAAACCTTTCCTTCCCTAATTTTGTGTGTCAGGTGTTTTGTCTCAGCAATGAGCAAAAAGTAACCAAGACAGACCCTATCTCAATCGTAACAACAATAAAAAAGGGCCAGCAATGGTGGTGCATACCTATAATACTGGCACTTGGGAGACTGAGGCAGGAGAACCACCATGAGTTTGAGGCCAGCCTCAACTACATAGTGAGAAGCTCTCTCAGAAAAGGGGAGGGAGCCTTCATTACATTGCAATGGACAATGATTTGTTAGCAAAAATATTAGTAACAATGAAAATCGGTATGGAGATTTCTAAAAAAAAAAAACTAAAACTAGAAATTCCATTTGACCCAGTTATTCCCTTCAGTTATCTTCCTGAAAGAGTTAAAAGTCTACATATTATAGAGATATATGCACACCCATGTTTACAATTTCTAATAGCTAAATCTTGGAAACAGCCTATATGCCCTTTAACAGATGAATGGATAAAGAAAATGTGATATTCATATAAAATGTAGTACTACTCTGCTATAAAGAAGGATAAACCTAAAGCATTTTTAGGTGAATGGATCCACCTTAAGACTATAATATTAAATGAAATCAGACATGCAAGAATAAATATAATAGTTTTCCTTATATGAAAAACTCAAAGTATAAAAAGTAAAATAAAAGATAGATACCAAGAAATAGGGAGCTATTTTTCAAATGAGAAGGGGAACAAGAGATGGAGGGAGGGGCCAGGTGTGATAGCACAAGCCTGTAATCCCAGGACTAGGGAGGCTAAGACATGAAAATTGCTGTGAGTTCAAAAGCAGCTTGGACTCCATGGAATTCAAAGCCAGCCTGAAGTACACAGCAAGACCCTGTTGAGAGACAAAGACAGAGACAGAGACAAAGGCAGAGACACAGAAAAGAAAAAGAAGGGAGGGCTGGGGATTTAGCTCAGTGGCATAAGTGCCTGCCTGGCAAGCACAAGTTCCTGTGTTTAGACTCCCAGTACCAAAAAAAAAAAAAAAAAAAAAAAAAGAAAAGGGAAAAAGGATGTTTTTTTTAAACTTGAAAAGAAAAAACTAAAAATACAGTTTTTGAAAACAGGGAGGGGTTAATCCCAGCACTCGGGAGGCTAAGGTAGGAGGAACGTTGTGAGTTCGAGGCTGGCTTGGGCTACAGCGCGAGCGCAACGCCGGCCTGAGCTACATAGTGCGACCCTGCCTCAAAAAACCAGGGCTGGCAGTTTGGCTCAGTGGCTTAAGCGCCTGCCCTGGCAGGTGCGAGGTTGTGAGTTCAATCCCTGGTGCTGCAAAAAACAGAAAAAAAATAGGGAGGGGAAGAAGAGTTGTAGGGAGCAGGAAGAGATGGGAGGGAAACAAAAAACATTATGTACATACAGGTACAAACACCACACAATAAATGTCGTCATTATGCACTGCAGAAAAGTACTAACAACAACAAAAAAAACCTAGGCCAGCAGTGGTGGTCCATGCCTGTAATTCCAGCACTCAGGGAAGCTGAAACAGGAAGAACACCATGAGTTTGAGGCCAGCCTGGGCTACAAAGTCCGATCAAAGCCAGTCTGAAATATACACTGAAACCCTGTCTCTATCCCCAGCCCATCCAAAAAAGGTACCCTTAGGTGACTTCAGGGTATGTTTATATAGTCAAGGGTGCAGTTCTTTGAAGGTGTCCCCCAGCACTCAGGAGGCTGAGGTAGAAAGACCTTCGCCAGCTCAAGGCCAATTAGACTACACACTGAGTTCAAGGCCATCATGAGTGAGACCTTGTCTCAAAAACAAAATAAAATGATAGGAAATAGTAGCAAAAATATTGTTGGGAGCTGTGGACATAGCTCAGTAGTATAGCAATTGCCCTAGCATATGTCAAGTTCTAGGTACTCTGCAAAAAACAAAAAAACAAAAAAAAAAAAAAAGTTGTTGAGACACTTAAAAGACAAAAAAAAAATTTTTAAAGGTTCTAGTAAAACAAAGTCTAAAAATATAAGAAAATTCAGTCTACAAATTACAGGCCCTTTTGCATAAAGCCCCTTATTCAAGTGACAAGCCCTCCCTCCCAGTTTATCTTTCCATTAAAATAGACCAACTTCAGAAGGGCAACATTATCAGTGTATTCTCCAACCCCCTTCTAACATAATCCAAAGTCCTTACCTGGCTCAGGGAGCTCAGCCTGTGGTGTCAAGTTGGGAATTCCTGGTTCTTTTTCCATGTCCTCCATGCTGGTACTGGATTTACCACAAATATTCAACCGTGGCCCAACTGAATCTAACTGGCTGACATGATTAGGAGCTGTTAGCGAATGCTCTAGTGTATCTGTAGAAGGAGGAGCTCTACACTCTGATAAATCACTGAGCCCTTTCTCTATATGGTCACCAGGAGGTAAAACCCCAAAAGCACTCTCAGAGTTCTCCTTCTCCCTAAATCTGTTAGTGCGCTTTGCAGGTTTAGTGCGCCTTTGGTTTACACGCTGCCACCGCTTTTTAGGCACTACTTGACTTACAACAGTACTGGGTTCATCATTCTCGCTGTTCATTTCAGAGTCCAGCACCGGGCCTTTACTGTTTTCAAAAGTGGGTCCTTTTTCAGAAATTTTATCAGGGTTAGACTGTTTAACTTTATCAAAATGTACACCAGAAAAACGAGCATCTTCACTTGCTAAATGGTCCATTAATTGTAGAGGTTCTTCTTTAGGAGGATCTGCTACCCTAGCCCTTGATGGGCTATTCACTGAGCCTCCACCTTTTGTGTCTCCCTGCGGGGTACCTGGAAGGGTCACAGCTGGAAGGCGGTTCAGTTTTCTTTTGCGCTCGGTCTTTAAGGTTTTCCGGTTCACTGTGTTCTTTGCCATCTGTGCAGAAAATGCATCTCTCATTTTGGGTGACAATTTTGATCTGCCACAGTTACGCCGAGAAACACAGTTTGATCGACTTTTGCCAGAAGGATGGAAGTCTCTTCTGTTAGATACTAAGTCAGGTAGGGAGGCAGACAACTCCCCAGACAGTGCAGAATCACTCCCATTAGAGCAAGGATGGACCGAGTCCTGAGTGCCATCTCCATTTTTTTCTGCATTGTGTGTAGAGCCTCCCGAAACTAAAACTTTAGATGCTCCCACAGGGCTACTGGTAGAACAGTCTCCACGGGCAGGACTTCGGTAAGAGACCAGGTTTTGACCTGTCATCAACCTTTGCTCCTTGGTCTTACTATCATGCATATCTTTTAGCATCATTAGCAGTGTACTGAATTTGTAGTCTGGTTCAATAGGTATATGATTCTGACTAGAAGTGGAAGAAAATAGTAATGGTTTTGATGGCTTTGATGTTCCAGAGTCACTGACATCATCATTTAAGGATCTGTAAGAAAGTTCTTTCAATTCTGACAGAACATGTTTCACCACTGCTGTTTCTATGTCACTTGAATCCCTGGTTTTCTCATGCATGTTGTTTAGTAGCTTCAGCCCATCCACTTTCCCACTTTTAGAAATGTTGGCCAAAGGAGAACCTTTAGGGTCAGAAGAGCAGCATTTCAAACTGAGGTCTTCATTTATAACTGATGATTCTACCATAACTGGATTTTCTTTATGTTTGCACTTTATATTTCGGAACTTAGGCTGTTTGCTTTTTGAATGTAACACAGCTTGATGTGTAGCCCCACTTTTTATTAGTGAATTCTCACTGGAAATGCTAGGTGTGTTGAATTTTGGAGAGAGAACATCATTTCTAAAATCTGAATGAGATTTCTGAACAAAAGCAGACATCTTAAGATCAGAGAGATTAACCTGAGATGCTTCACTTTCCGGCTCTGCTATCTTATGATCCAGTAAGTGGTCTGTATGTGAGTTAGCAATGAAGGGCTTCGGTTTGGCTTTTACTCTAGTGTTTGTGTCAGGATACCTAGAATACTTCATCTTTTCATTTTTCTGCACAAGTAACACATTCTCTGTCCTACCAAAAGTATCTGTAACTTCAAGGACACTGTTATCAGATTCTGAGCTGTGTTCTATGGGATCCAGATCACTGCTTCCATCATCAGAAGTGGTACAGATACTAATGGAATCACTTCGCTTTTCTTCATCACCAACTCCAACATAGCAGAGCTGCACTTTCGAATTACACACTAGACCTCGCTTTTTCTCCCCAGAACGTTTAGAGATCAAGGCACCCTCAGATAATCCTAATAAAGCATCACAACTTGAAGTCTCAAATTCTTTCTTTTCAGTGTTTTTTCCACATGAAGAAAAAAGAAAACTGCTTGGGGCAGTGTTAGGCCCACTGAGGCTATTTGCTATCCTGGAAAGTTCATTAGAGGCCTGATTATCAGATACATCCCCAGAGATAAAATTTAGGCTAAGGTTCTCAGGAGTCTTTCCCCTTCGTTCCTCTTTAAGTGTTTCAAACTGCATAAAGCCCTTTTTTACACTAGTCCTTTTTAGATTATCAGAGTTTTTTCTAGCTCGAGACTTAGCAGAGAGTTTTTCCTTCTCATCTGCAGACTGTTCAGAGTCAAAAGCCAGAGATTTCATGCAGCCATTGAGCAATAGGTCATGTTCTGATTCAGGATCATTTGTACAGTCCTCAAATGGCATATCCTCTTCACTGTCCAACTTGATTGAACTGGTGACACATTTCCTGTTCTTTGACCCTTTGGGAACATCATATTGTTCAGCAAGACCAACACTGGCTTCCCATTTACTCAAAATTTTCTGAGGCACCTTAAATTTAAATGAGAAAAAAAAAAACAAAACAGCACTTATCAAAGAAATGGGAGGAAGAGAGAGATAATCAGGTAAACACCTTTCAAACCAGACATTTTTCCAAACTTTGTTGAACTTATTCAAGGCCCGTTCGTGAGACTGGCCAGGTAGTTAACATCTGGGGGCCCCTGCCCAAAGCATACATAATAGAGTTCCCCAAAACACTGCCATTAATAAGGTCTATTAGTACAGGAATGATTGGTCTCATAAACGCTCCACCCTCCTTGCATTTGTAAGTAAAAAGCAGTAGACTATAATTTAGACTAAAACTAATTAATTACATTTCCAAATCAAAGAGCACCCTCCCTATACATTTCTCTATACCTTAGATGAGAAGAATAATTTTTTTTCCTATCAAAGGAAAGGCAAGAACATGATCAGTTGGATTTAAAAACCAAAAAAAGTAAAAAGAGCTGGGTGTGGTGGTGGTACACACCTGTAATCCCAGCACTGAGGAGACTGAGGCAGGAGGATTCACATGAGTTTGAGGCCAGCTGGGCTCCACAGTGAGTTCAAGGCAAGCCTGGACTATAAAGTGAGACCCTATCTCAAAACCACCACAAAAAAAAAAAAAAAAAAAAAAAAAAGGTGAAAAATTCAAAGAAGATAAATATGAAAAAGTAGGAAAGGAAGAATGAGCAAGTTAGATCTGTCTCCTAGCATCTGAAATTCTACATATCACTAGGTTACCTGGCTAACCACAGGTCTACTACTATACAATATCACATACAACCTGGATTATAACAAAGTCATCTCTGGGGATGTAATTTTCTTTTCCTTTATTTTTATTTTTATTTTGAGACAGGGTCTTGCTATATAGTTCAATTTAATTCACAATGTAGCCCAGGTTAGCCTCAAACTTGCAGTGATCCCTCCTGCCCCGGCTTCCCTAGTGTTGGAAGTATACATGTGCACCACCATACTCAGCCCAATGGGACATAATTATGTAGCCCAGACATACAAAGACACCCTCAGTATGATGAAATACAAGTAATCTTTCTTAAATTCCTCATAGCACTAGGGTTATAGTTAGGGTTAGGGTCTCTGTGGAAAAGTTAATTTTCCAGACTCTATATTTCTTTCCTTGGCTCCATACAATAGGTTATTTTTTGTGTGCATATGTGGCCGAGAACCAAACTCAGAGCTTTGTGCTTGCCAGGCAGAAGCTGTGCCACTGACCTACATCCCTGGGCCCAAGCAATAGTTATTAATAAGCAAAAGCTGTAACTACCAATTAGAGTTCAATACATTTGAAAGGGATGTTCTACAAAGCATAGGTCACAAAACAGTGTAGCCTCCTCTTGATCATTTGACTGCTTTCACACACACCAACTCGTGCTCATGTGAGTAAACTCTTCAGAAAACAGAGTAATGATAAAACTACAGTTAAAGGCTTAACAAAAACAGTGACAATTCACCACTAACCACCTAAATAGTAGGAAGAATGCAATTAAATTCCTTCATCCTAACACCATATACTGTTATTAAATGTGAGCACACTTCTGTAGTCCCAGCACACTGGGAAACTGAAGCAGGAAGACCTTAAGTTCGAGCAAACCCGGGCAACTTAACAAGATCCTGCCTCAGGGAAAAAAACCAAAAGAACAAAGAAAGTGTGATATACTAACTTTTTTGATCTTATTTCTGATACTTGAAAAAATTCTACAAGATACTTGTTTTTATACTAGTTTTAGAAATGAAGACACCAAGTCTCAAACACCTAAAAAATAAAAAGGTTAAAATGATAAACTTTGCCTTGTGTGTAAGGGGTTGGGGATATAGCTCAGTGGAATAGCACCTGCCTGGCAAGCTGGAGGTCCAAAGTTCGAGTTCCAGTATCCAAAAAAAAAAAAAAAAAGGACGAATAAAGTATTAAAAGTAAGTAAATCAGGCACCATGGCACACACCAGTAATCCCAACACTTTGGAAGGCTAAGGCAGGAGGACAGCCAGCTTGGCAATGTAGCAGCCCTGTCTTAAAATAAAAAAGTAAAAAGGACTAGGGTATAGCTCAGTTTGGTAGTGCAGCCCTGGGTTTGAACCCCAGTTCCACAAAAATGGAATAAAGAAAAACAAAACAAAAATAAGGAAACTTATTTTGAGCCAACTTTAACATAAAACATTAAGTAAAACATAAATATTAACTAGGCATACTGGCACAAGCATGTAATTCCGGCATGCGGGAAGAACAGAGGATCACCTTGAATTTGGGCTACATAATGAGTTTAAGGACAGTCTGAACTATACCTAGCAAGATCCTCTCTCAAAATAAATGTTATCCAGGCACACACTTGTAATCCCAGCACTCTGACAGGCTGAGTCAGAAGAATCACAAGTTCACAATCAAGTTCCACCTAGGCAACTTAGTGAGACACTCTCAAAATTCAAAAAGGTGACCTGAACTAACCTAACATACTTCTGCTTCATGGAAAAGTCGAAAAATATGATTATGGAACTTTAAATATTAGCAAAGCTCTTCACATAGTACATGAAAAAAAAATTTAGTGAAAAAAATACATTTGAATATTAATCTTTTGCATTACTGCCAAGGTATAACAATTCAGTATTTTGTTGTTTAAAGTATATTAAATATACCTTATTTAATGTTTTCTCTTAGAAAAATTATACATACACATTATTTTATTTTGCTTGTGGGTTCAAACAGAATAAAATCTATTCATACAAATTATATTAGTTGGAGTTTTGGGACATGATCACATTGCAAATGTGTGTGCATTCATTGTTTAAAACAGTGGAGAATTAAAAGAAGAAATATAAGGGTAGAAGGTAGACAGTATGAGTCTACTTAGGAAAATTTTACTAGTCTATTCCTATGAGGAATACCAAGAAAACGCGTATTTGGCCATTGCCAAGTATGATAAGAGAAAAACAATACGGAATTTAAACAGGGAGAGGGGGCTGAGACTTAAGGCTGGTGTGAAGGCCTTGAGTTCAATTCTCATTAGCAGAGGAAAAAAAGGAAAACTTTACAACTAAATATAATCAGGTTTGAAATTATAAACTTAAACACTGATGAAACATAAAAAATAAAATGCTAAAAAGCCTCCATCCTGCCTCAGCTTCCCAAGTGCTGGATTTATACATGTGTACCACATTTGGCAACATTCTCATTAAGAGAATTAATTAGCCCAGAGGGCGACAAGTAGAACATTTAGTTTTAATGACTTTCTTCTTGCAGAAAGATTGGTTTTCCCATATCATATTGTCACTTCTTTGAGTGGGAGACAAGGCAGAAGTAACTGCAAATATTTCCCCAAAACTTGAGTGTATTTCAAAAGCTAGCCGAGCTTACCCCTATGAAACTGCTTCCAAACTATTTAACAGACACCCTATAAACAAAGATATCTTGTAATTTTTTTTTAAAAAAAGGTTTCTTCCCTGACTGCTCATACTCAACAGTACATAATTTCAGAGATCATTTTTGGGTTTTACCTTATGTCTATAACCTTTTTCTTTCTGCTTTCCTCTTTTTCTAAGGACAGGTAATTCTTCAAATTGATGCCTGCCTTCAAACATGACGATTGCTTTTCCAGCCACCCAGGCTCTTTCAGAAGGGTCTCCAAAAGCTTCCACGTAGTACTCACGATAGGGCCTCCGGTTGGCAACTGTAAGGATAAAAGCCAGTGCCATTACTTCAGGAACATGACTGCTCACCATCTAGAGAATACTGTGACACCTCACTGTCAAAGAAGACTCCAGTTATAAACAACACACTAAAACAATCTCAGAACTAAAGAATCTAAAAAGGGTCCCATACAAGGAAAGCTTTAAATATCCAATCTATGTGACAAAAAAATACTTCAGAATTGTTGAAAGAATCAATATCTGGAGATGTGGTATGTATTCAAAACTAGTTATTTGATTAACTAAGAACAGAACAAACTAACACAGCAGTCAACTAACTTCCTTTCCCATCAGTTTATAAAATGCTATCACCACACTATTAAAAAGTATGAAGGATGTATAAAAAGTTGTAGCAACACAAACAGATTAAAAAAAAAGAAAAAATGTCTAAAATCAGTGTGGTAAAATACATGGAGGAAGCAATGTTTCAACACAGGGCCAAGTACAATGCACTAACAGGGGCCAGGCAGTATGCTAGATGCTATGCAGACTTCTCACAACCCTAGAATCCCAAAGAGCACGATTCCAATTTTAAAAACATAGTGTGGGGCAGTGTTGTGACACACACCTATAAATCCTAGCACTCAGAAGGCTGATGCAGCAGGATCACCATGAGTTGAGGCCACACTGGGCTGCATGAGCAAGTTCAAGATCATCTTGCACTATATGAAACTCTTTTGCAAAAACAAAAACAAAAACAAATAAACTACAAAAAAATCCCCAAAAAACAGTAATTCCAATGGCTTCAGAACCAACTGTAGAAGTAATATGATCCTGCTTTTATAGACACGGTAAATTCCAATTACTTCAGAGAACAAATTCACAGCCAAATGTTGGCTTTACAGATTAGAATTTTATACTATTTCAAAAGGTAAAATTTTCAAATTAAAAAAAATTTCAAAAGTAATAAAAAGGGCAGGCATGGTGGCACACGGCTGTACTCCCAGCACTTGGGAGGCTGAGGCAGGAGGATCACTGCGAATTTGAGGCCAGTCTGGGATACATAGTGAGTTCAAGGCTAGCCTAGACTACATAGCAAGACCCTGTCTCAAAATAAAAATACAAATAACAAAAATAAAAATAAAATCTGGTAAGTCTACAGTTTCTTGATTATCCAAACTTCTACATTTAAAATTACTTTAAAAAAAAAAAATATATATATATATACACACACCTCAATATACTTTGCATTTTAGCATCACAGATAACAGTAAAAAAGATTACACACACACACACACACACACATGCAAACACAATGAGGGCCACATGGGTTTAATGTGCCATGTTATAAAAGGAAATGAAAATCATTTTATATAAAAATTCACCATAACTCCAAAATTACAAATCATGTCCTGTTTGAACACACACACACACACACACACACGAATTCAATCACTTCTTTGCAATAGGAAAAGCCTATTTCCTTCAAATGCAAACAGCAAAAAAATGGGAGGAAAGATTAATAAATTGAACTATGGAACAAATCAACATCTGTAGCTACTCCCAAAAATCCAATCTGTGTAGTAACTGAAGAATAGCCAAAATATCAAGGTAACTACATTGGCAGATTCTCTTATAAACACTACTTTCGAAAGTGTAGAAATGATTATTTTTCACTGAGTGTGATGGTGTATCCCCGTAACCCTAGAACTAAGGACCACAGGGATGAGGTAGGAATCAAATCACAAATTTGACTCTAGTCTGCACTGTACAGTATAGTAGCTCCATGGCACCATGAACTATACAAAGCAAGACTATTAAAAAAAAGTTATTTTTCTATAAAAACATAGGTTAATAATATAATGCTTAAATGTTCTATTTTCAGTCTATTTATTTTATTTTATTAGTTTTTCGTTTTTTGAGACAGGGTTGCCTATATAGTTCACTCTGGCCTCAAACACATGGGGATCCTCCTGCCTCAGCCTCCCAAGCACTTGAACTACAAGCACACACCACCACATCCAGCTCAGTTTTTTTGTTGTTGTTGTTGTTGTTGTTGTTGTTTTTTCAGTACTGGGGACCAAACTCACAACCTCGCCCCTGCCAAGCAGGCACTTATGTCACTGAGCTAAATCCCCCTATTTTTTGAGATAGGGTCTCACTATGCAGTTCAGGCTGGACTTAAACTCACTTTGTAGCCCAGGCTGGTCTTGAACTCACAATGATCCTCCTGTCTCAGCCTCCCAAATGCTGGGATTAAAGGCGTGCACCACCATGCCCGGCTTTGGTTCATTTTAAAAGCAGGCTTTGTGCCAGGGATTTAGCTCAGTGGCAATCCCTAGTACCAAAAAAAAAAAAAAAAAAAAAAACAGGTTTGGTGAGCAAAATCAGTGTAGTTCTCACCTACAAAATTAAATCCTAATATACAAACTACCTATTAAAGGGGACGAAAATTAATAACGTGTATCTATATTAAGGTTATTAAAGTCAATTTGATAAGTCATTCTCAAATAAATAAATTCAACTAACAGGTGAGCAATTTAGGATGTACCTGAACTATAAGAGGGGAGAAAACCTCACTGCTTGGTAGCTAAGACAAACAGAAGTAAAACTGGGGCGGGGTGGGGCACGCACACACGGCCAGCTATAGATTCAAGGCCAGCCTGAACTACATAGTGAGATCCTGTTTAAAAAAAAAAAAAAAAAA
>RJWM01010352.1:0-64022 GCA_004363535.1 Dasyprocta punctata
TAACTTCTTCAGTTTTTTTCTCTCTGTAATTTTAAGGGGAATAAAACAGCAACAAAAAGAATCAAAAAGCAGTGATAAAACAGTAGGAAATCTACAATAGTTGCTATATTACATATTGCTGTCCTCTAAACAGTTGCTCAGCTTCAGGCATGCAAAGTCAATCAGACAATACAGTTCCTCTGAATCAGCTGGTTGCTCACAGTGGGTGAGGGGGACTGTTCTCCTCCCCCAGTCCACATTTCAAATAGTTCACAGGCGGGCATTTAGCTTCCTTCCTTGTTCTCCTCAATCCATGCTCCAAATGGTTTACAGGGAGGGACTTAGCGTCCATCTTGGTGCTTCCTGATCTCTTTTCATAATATCATTTATAGAGGGCTGTCCTTTCTCCTGTGTGTGTTTTTGGTGAGTTTATCTGTAGACAGTTGGCTTTAAGTATGTGGATTTACTTTTAGTTTCTGTATTTTAGTCCACTGTCACATATATCAGGGTTTATACCAGTACTACACTGTTTTAGGGACAATAGCCTTGCACTGTAGTTTGAGGGCAGGTGTTACTTATTTATTTACTTATTTTAAAGAGTATAAAACTGTATAAGACCTCAAAACAAGACCATAGGGAATCAACAATGGTTGCAACCCTCAGAAGGAGACCCCCCACTAAATGACACATTGCTTAGTGAGATCCTCTGGACCTATGATCAGACCACTGGGCCTAGACCTGCAATGTTAGTGAAACACCAAAGCACCACAGGCATCCAATTGCATTTCACCTTAATAGCTATCATCACAACCTGTGTCTCTCAGAAGAAGCTCGTCACTTATGGGAACGGGACGGGGTGGTACTTCTTGTTTGCCAGCCTGCACACTGAAAAGGGGTAGGGTCTGGCTGTTCCCAGTCCAGCCAGGGTCCTCCCATGGCACTGGTTCCCAGACTGGGCTTGTTTGCTGCTGTGGCCATTGTTCTAATTCTGGTTCACGAATGGTGCTGACTCACGGGGAGAAGCTTGAGTCTAGCTGTTCCCAGTCTGCCAGAGGCCCATGCATGGCACTGGTTCTCAGACTGGGCTTGTTTGCGGCTGTGGCCATTGTTTTCTTTAACCCAGCCTGCAAATGGCACTGAGGGTTTGTATTACAATGTTTTCAACTTTGTCCTTTTTCTTCAGGTTTGCTTGTTATTTAGATCTTTTGAAAACTTTCATATGAATTTCTGAAATGGTACAACTATTTCTGTGTCATAATTTTAATTGTAGAGCTTTTTTAACCTAGTTTGTTAAATAAGTTTGCAGAAATTTTAATTTTTATTGTAGTTACTATAAATGACATTGCTTTTTAAGTTTCTTTTTCACATACTCCCTATTAGCATATAGAAAAGTTACTGATTTTTGTATATTTATCTTGTATCCTGAAACATCACTGAATTAGTGTAATTTTTGTATGTTTTTGAGATACTCTTTTGTTTTTCTATAAATAACACCAGATTATGTGCAATCAGTTGTAGTGTCCTCCTTCTTTGTAATCTAGATCTTCTTTATTCCTTTCTCTTTCTTAATTGTTCTGTGACTCAGTTGAATCTCTTTTTTCCCATTTGTGTATCCCACTAGTGAGTTTTATAATTTTGAACATTTTCATATTAGTTGATAGCATCCTTTCACTTCTAGATTCAGAACTTCCCTAAGTGTTTCTTATAAATTTGCTCTATTTCCGGTGAATTCTCTCAATTTTTTACTTGCCTGAGTAATATTTTGTTTCACCTTTATTTCTGAAAGATATCTTTTCTGGGTATTGTATGCTTGCTGAAGTTGGTTTTTCTTTCAGAACTCAGAAAAATGCCGTCTCATCTTTTCCCTCTCCTGTCAGGTTTCTGCTTATAATTCTGCTATTTGTCCAGTGGAGATTCTTTTATATGTGATTGGTATTTTTCTCTTGCTGGTTTCAGAATTATCCTTTTGTCTTCGATAACTTCGTGCAATGCACTATGAAAGGGGCCTTTTTGAATTAAGTCTAACTGAGGGTTTTAGAACTTCATGGCTCTCTATAGCCATATCTTTGTTAAAGTCTGGGACATTATTATTACCTATCAATTTGTTACGTAATCTTTCTGTAACTTTCTTCATCAGTTGTCTTTCTGGCGCTCTTGCAAAGCGAATATGTTTTATATGATGTGTATAAGAGATTCCATAAACTATGTGCAGTTTCAAACTCTTTGCTTTTTTCCTTCTGTGTTGATTCAGAAGTTCTGCCTTCAAGTCAGAAATTCTTTTTCTTGCTTCGTGTCCTGTGAAGGCATTCACTGCAAGATTTGTTTGTTTCTTTTTATGACATCTATTTCTCTGGAGAATTTCTCATTTACTACATGAATTGTTTTACTGATACAGAAAGAATCATTTGTATCATCGTCTATCTTGCTGAGATTTCTTAAAAAAGAAGATTACTCTGAATTCATTTTCAAACATTTTGTGAATTTCCTTCATTTTGGCATCTGCTACTGGAGATTTAATCTGTGGCCTTGGCTACAAATCTTTGTGAATTTACTCATGTGCTTATAGTCAATGGAGTAAAGCACTGTTTAACTAGCTATTGCACGAGGTATAGCATTTGTGGTTGTAGCTGACTAGTTGCTGTATTAATGAGTGGGTGGGCTAACGATGATAATTTACCTAGAGTTTTCCATATGTGTGGAATACATTACTTCATCTTTATTTCTGAAGGACAGCTTTGATATAGTCTGGGTGAATGTTGGCTTAGACTCAGGTGTGCATAAGGGTTACAGAACAACTAGCTGCACAGTAAGTTTACCATGGAAATGAGGTCCCCATCTGGATGGCTATTGGATTGAACATGTTTATCGCTGGGTGCAATGACCTGGCCACCTTTGTAGAGAACACTATTGAGGGAACAACTGCCTGGTTATTGGGCTGGACATGTATCCACAGGAGGATGTTTGTCCAGTTGATTGTTCAGGGGATAAATATGAGTTAGAGTTCAACACTTATATGGCTATGGGGTTGGGCTTGGATTCTGTGAGCTACATGGCTGTGTGATGGGCACAAAAGAGGCATCATCTAGATAGCTGTTGAACTACATATAGTAAGTTGTCCAGGAGATAAACAGGTGGAGATTTTTTCTGACTACTAGTTCCTAGGATGAGGCTGCACTTTAATAGTGGGTCCTTTTAAAAGACAGTGCCAAACTATGGCTACATGGGTCAAAAGATATATATATATATATATATATATATATATATATATATATATATATATAATGTGGACTTATACTCAGTGTCAATACTGTCAAATGAACTCTGGTCAACTCTCTAAACTGTGTTTTTTGCCTTTGTGGATAGCAGAAGTCTCCCATACTTTTATCTACCGTGAAAGCAGATGCTTCATGGTCTCCAATTTGAATTTTCCTATAAGCAGAAGTTTATCTTGGATCTCAACGAATCCAGTCATGTGTGAAAGATAGAGTTTTTAGAATCCACATGAATGTTAGCACTCCCCTGTTACTGTCCAGTGAACTTCCTTGGTCACTCCACTTGGAAGGTGGCCATTTACTTTTTGTCATGTCTCTTTTTCTATAAAGGTACAAATGATAGGCAACTCTCTTTAGCCATCATGCTGATATCATTCCATGACACCATTAGTTGGACAGTTTTACATGTGTACATGTGTTTTTGCTTTGGACATACCTAGTTTGATCTTTTGGTCTTTAGGTCAACTCCCTATAAATGGTATTTCATTAGTATAGTTTTGAATAATAGACTAGCAAGGAACATCTTTCATTCTTATTTTAAAATGCTAATATATTAATTATCCAGAGGTGTTCTAAAATTATTTTGCTGAGGCCCAAATAAGATCTAATTAAATTTTATTCAAGAATATCCTAATGAAAACTTGACACATCTGTTCAGATTTCTGTGTTTCTTTAATATTATACAGCTTCATCCATATTGTTTCTGAGTACTGCTTTGCAAATTGAATCTATTGAACTAAATTTAAAAAAATAAGTTAAGCCCAAGAATAAGCAATGGTTAAAAAAATATGGTCTCATAACTATAGATATTAAATCAAAAGCATGGAAATGATGCCACCAAGGGCTGAGTTAAGTGACAGCTTATTTGTATGATAAATCATACATAATCATCTTACCTTCCCTACCCCTCTTCCCCAATAGTCATTTTTTTACACCCAAATCTATTAAACGAATCATTTAAGCTTCATCACTATTTCAAATTTCCATGGCAATCACATGCATAACTGTTTTAAACAATAATTCACGGGCTTGAATTTTGTCATGTACAGTATAGGGTAAGCCCTGGAAAGAGTTTGAACCCAAGTTCTGTAGTTATTTATGGTGTACTTGACAAGTTGTTTATCAATTAGAGCCCAATTTTACTCATCAAAAAAGTGACAAAATAATACAACTTATTTATTGATAGGATTGCGCTAAGGGTTAAATGGCGTCATACTTGTTAATATGTCTGTAGTATAATTAATGTTTGATGCATGTTAGACATTAATATATGAACATGGGTATTTAGAAAGTGAGAGGGTTTCTAGGACATGATACCTTTCTTTCCAGTCAAAATCCTAATGACTAAGCTAAGTAGCTTTCAAAAAAGGTATCCAGGTACTTGCATGGTTTTGTGAAGAGCTGTTTTATGAACGTAGCAGATATTTATACAAACATGAAAACAGAATATGTAGAAGGTTTGTGCAGTGTGGAGAATTTATCTGTCACCTCCTTTTTGACTAGGTCTTAACTATCGGAGTTAAGGCAGGAGATCCTTGAACTATCAAAGCACCATAGATGTGGAAAAAATTTGTGTCCATAAGAAAACTGTAACTCAGGGCAGCCATAGTTTTTCCTGCTTTTGTCTAATTTTTTAGATGAGGAAGTGAAATCTTAGAATTCAGTTTTCTGAAACTCTTGGATTTGTACATTGTGAGATAAGGAATTAAAATAATAAAATTTAAAATGAACATATATCTAAGTATCTATATATATGGAAATTATATAAATGCATACTATATTAAAATGCACATTTAGAGCAAACAAATACAGTTTTAGAAGAAATAAACAATATTTTAGATGACTTTAAAATCTTTATGAGTATCTTAATAACTACTAGTTAAATATATTGCATATTTAGAGTGAGGTTTATTATTTATTTATAACAGTGGATTCAAATTTATATTTGAAACAGACTAATATGATAAAATAATTTATTGAGGATCATATTTGATTTTTATTTCTTTTTGTTTAATATTTTACTGTAGTGACAGGGAAGTCACACTCAAAGCTGAGGTATCTCTGTTTTGCTATTTTCTTATGGTTTTCTTCTGCTTACATTTTTAGTGTCACACACTTCTGTGCTATCTGGGTAAGGATTTTACCTTGCTAAGTTTATACTTTGTGAAATTATTATTTGAAACTAGGCATTACTGCCAGCAAATTCAAATGGGCACACACAAGGTGTGATAAGTTGCAATATTCTAAAACTAAGCTAAAACCTAGAGGAGCCTTGGATGACCAGACATTCCAAATATGGGGTATGCTGACTCCTCATGCTCCTTACAGCGTCAGACATGCTAGCCACATGAGATTGCTGGTGTTAGGCTTTATGTTGAATATTAGGAAGGTGACATGTTTTTCTTGTTTAACTAGTTAAAAAAGAATTCCAGCTGGCAAGAAAAGCTATGCTATTACCTATTCAAATCTTAATAAATCGATGTATATCCCACAATGGTAAAAATGAGTGACTGTTTATTGACAGAAGGTCACTCCTCATAATGTTAAAGGCTTTTATTTTCCATACCTTGCATTGAAATTTAAAAATAAAGAAATTCTAGCTACCAGAGTTATACCTCTGCTGGATTGTTCTGCGTCTGCCTAGCACAGGCAACAAACACACAGCTAAGGGGAGCAGAAATTCCCCATTCGGCCCTTCTTCCAGGAGCTTTTCTCACCTCCAATTCCTCTTCTCCATTAAAACATATTCAAACATAATTAGTGTAACATTAACATGGAGGAAATTTTGTAATTGCCAGTTATTTTGTAGCCATGGTTACATCAAAGATTTATAGCAAGTAACTCCCGGCTGGGCACGAACAAGCAGTTAGCAGGAACAGCGGTAAGAAAATGCTCGTGTGCATGTGCAGGTGTGTTGATGTGAATGTTTGCCAAAAGAAAAAAAAAAAAAAGAAAGAAAAAAAAAAAGAAAAGAAAAAGAATATTCGGTGACATTTAAGGTGCTAATATCTGGAAGTCAACCTTTAATTTGACAGCTTTTAGTGCTAGTTAATTTCATTCATCCAGGCGAGGTGTAAGAGATTTGCAGCACCTTTAAATTATCACGTTTCTCCACACTGCCTCAGGCCTATGTGGAATACCTGAACCATACTTTTTTTTTCCTTTCTTTTTCCTTTTTTTTTTCTACCTTTTTTTTTTTTTTCAGGTCAGTTGAAGTAAAACTTTCATTCCCTTTCTCAGACAATTAATCTTTAGCTAATTGAAGCAGGGATGCTGCGGGATGGGTTTCAGTGGGGCCTGTAAATCTCATTTAGCAAAGTGAATTCAAAGCACATGCTGCACCTAATGATGTGACAGGTGGACTGCACCGCAAGACAGCAGCCTCAGAAAAGTTGATTCTCATTAGACCCACAGAGTCCTGCAGTCAGGTTTCTGATGGCTGAAGAACACTAATCGCATCTGTTTGCTACTGGGGTGGTGGGGGAGGCAGAGAAGTCGGAATGGGGGTTGTGGAGGAAGAAAAGAAGAGGAAGGGCAACATTCCCTTCTCTTCTTTCACGAGTTAATATCCTTGACTCCTGCCCAAAAACCCAGCAGGTCTACCTCCCACCACGCTATCGGCCTTGCTTCTGCTGACTCCAACGGGGTGCACCCTTTTTCTAATTAACTAAAATGGCTACGGAAAGCAAAGGAGGCCTTGTGTTGGGTGAACCAATTATTTTGAAGGGTATTAAGTCATCAGATTTACTTTTATCTTGATTGCATTGTGGAAATCGTGCATAATTAATGGTGGGAGCTTATTAGGAAAATGATTAGGCAAATTACACAGGTGTCGGATGCATTTTTTATGATAAATTTGCTAGAACAATCCTGCAATTCCATCTGTTCAGCTCACATCAGAATGTCACTCTGAAGAAATTAATGGGGCAGAGTTATACAAAGTTACCAGTGGCTTTGGTTGCAGATTTAGGTAGGTTATGTCTAAATATATAAATATATAACATGCATATATAATTACCTACAATTGACTAATAAGTATTTGATGTTACAGTTCAATAAGTTTCTTATTCAATCTCAAAAGTTAATGATAGTCAGATAGAAACAGAGAAGTAGAGCAAATGTGAACCTCATCTCATCAGTTTGATGTGTATGTAAATAAAATAATCACAAGCTATAACTCTGGCATTATGACTGCAGATGAGCAACCTACTCTCCCGTAGCACGAATTTTGTTTTGTTCCAATTCATCAGTCCTACCTGCAGTCAACCTCACTTTCAGTTTCCTTTTAATTTTAAGTGTAATCACCTAAACAATCACACTTCATTGGAAGCCTTGGAAGTATAGCTACATAAACTAATTATTTATGATCTAAAGAGCCAATTCCCTTCTTGAATGTGAAGAGAAAGACAAGGAGAATTGGTTGGAACTTTTACAATACCTGGTCATTTATCAACTGGGATCAAATCAGGCTTATTCTCATATATTTATATATGATCAAGTCAAGTTCTGTGTCAGTATTGTCGAAACATCCTGATGAACTGATGTAAATTTCTGAGTTAAAATATTAGCACAATGTACTTGAGAATGGTTGTTTTTAAAACTGTCAGGCCTCATTCATAGACAAGAAGTTAAGTACATACATATGTATATATATGGATTCATACATACATAAGAAATTATTTAAATTTAAATCATTGATAATGTGTTCTAAAAAACCTAATCACCCTTGCTGTTATCAGACTTGATGTAAAGACCTACTATCATCTTATGATCTTGTAGGGCTTCAAATTCAAAAGCAAGCCAGAACAATTATGATTTTGAGATCGGGTGTAAGATAGCTGTTTGATTCACCAAAGCAGCATTTTGGGGTTTCAAATGGAAGATGGAAGGTAATCCAAGCTCATAGAAGAATATATATATATATATATATATATATATATATATATATAGTGCATATTCTCAACCAACTGATTTCCCTACAACAGTTTCAAATTTAACAAATTAAAAACTCAACTCATTACTACTACTTCCAAGATAGATAGTTCCCACACTTAAATAATACATAGAGTACTTTAGCAAGCACTATTATTTTCCACCTATTAACCAGACTTGAAATTTGAAAATATTTTTCCTTCATTTTCTTTATTCCAATATCCAATTTTTCACAGACTTGTCATTTTTGCTTGTAGAACAACTTTTCCTCTGATCACTGGCAGTATCTCAATTCAGAATTCATTGTTTTCCCATTCTGTTAATATGATGCATTTCAGATGTGCCTTTTCATTATTCAGCATTTCCTGAAACTCTACAACTCCATGCTTTCACATTGTCAGTAAAACAATGATGCATCTCTCTTAAAATAAAGGCCATTCATGGTTTGATTGTCTATTTTTGTAGCCTTGCCTTTTGCCAGTTCTCTACAGTCCTGAATTATTTGTGATTGCTTGAATATACCATGAAGTTCAAAGCCTCTTTGCAAGTGCTACTTTTCTTTTGCAAGTCAAAGTAATGTTCTGCTGTCTGCATATTTTTATTCTAACTTGTCACATACTTTGTGAATATTTCCAAATCCAGTAAATGCAGTGTTTACCTTTGCCACTGCACTAATAGTGCAAATTATTGAACTCCATATTACCCTGTTTCTTATCATGCTTATCTCTTTCATAAAGATGTGAGATTCTTGAATGTGAAGAACATATACCATATAATTCTAGATAGTTGCTGCCCCATGCAGTCTCTGGAATAAAGTAAATAATAAATGATTATCTAGTAAGCAAAGGAGTGAAAGTACAGGTATAGAATGACATAGCTGTATAGTAATACTCAAATCTTTAAGGAAGGTATTGATTCATGGATAAATTAATTGTTTCTTAATGAAGGGAAAACATTCTATGCTATTACTTATTTTGAAAGTCACAAACCAGAAAAAAATACAATTTTTACTTACATTCCTTACACACACGATAACACAAATGCATATACATACGTTTGCTCAGCTCATTGCAAGGAGGTCACAGAAACGTATGCTCTGGTAATAGTAACAGAAAGCTATTATGATGTTGCTACTCAGAATGACTACAAAGACCAGCAGGACTGGCATCACCTTACTAGAAATGCAAATTTTTTGAGCTAAGAAAAGATCTACTGAATCAGAATCTACATGTTATATATTCCCAGGAATATAGCACATGAGGATCTAAAAACACAGTATTAGAAGGCACTTATTCACTATTGCCATGGATTTATGTAGTAAATGAAACACAAAAATAATAATAGAAGTAACAGAGCAATATTCAATGGAAATGTTAAATGTCAACTTTGATAAAGGTAAGACAAATACAGAAAACATCCTGTATTAAATGCAAAACTACACATTATACAAGAAAATAACTTCTCATATTCCTTTGGAGTGCAGATCAGCATAAGAGAGAAAAATGCATTCATTGCAGAATCAAGTAGGAGAGAACGTAAGGATCAAGACAGCACCATGACATGAATTTTATCTATATCCACTCTTACGGTGCTCTGCAAGTGACATACAAAAAAATAGACTTATTTAACATATACAACTTGGTTAAGTATGGAGATAAATACACACTCATGGAACTGTCACCACAATCAATTCCGTAAGCATATCCATATTTTTTTAGAGTTTCCTTTTTATTTATTATCCTATGCGTGTTAAGAGCACTGAAAACAAAGTTTATTTTCTTGGTAGAGTTTTACTTATGCAATACTGTATTGTCAATGACAGGCACTATTATATACTGTAGATTTTAGGAATGATTCATGTTTTCTTACTGAAATACGTACCTTTTGAACAATATCTTACCAAGTCCCGTTTCCCCAGTCATTGGAATCCACAATTTTGCCCTCAGTTTTATGTGTTTTAATGTTTTATATTGCCCATATATATGGATCCTTTAGTAATTATCTTTCTAGATCTGACCTATTATGTTTAGTGTGATTTCATCAAGGTTTATTCCCAAAGGAACAAATAACAGAATTTCTTTCTTTTGTAAAATGACTAAAGATTTTAAATGGTCCTTGATTTGTGATAGCTTGGTTTTTTCTACTTTAAATTGGTAAAAAATTAATACATATTCCATAGAAATCATGCTTCAAAATTTTAATTGAGATCTTTTCCTAAATTAGGCATATAGAAGAATCATTCTGGTTTTCACTCTCAGGAGGGTATTCAACTACTTACATAAGCTATAGAACACCTTATAAAATAGACTTTGTGTTTGATGGTTTTGCCCAATTGAACTATCATGTAAAAATTCTGAGCACACTTAAGATACATTAGGCTGTGCTGTTCTGTTTGGTAGGTTAAGCTTGTTAAGGGCATTTTAACTTTTAATATAATTTTGAGGCCATTTATTTAAAAGGTTCCATTTACATCCAGGAACATGTATAATGCAATATATGTATAAGTATATATATTCATATTTTGTTTATTAGGTTATCATTTAATATAGCATTGGGTATTTTTCCATATCATTGTTTAGATTTAGAATGTCCTCCAAAAACCTCATGTGTTCAGAGGTGGAGATTTTGGAAAATGGTTAGGTAATCAGGGTTCTAAGCTCATCAATGTATTAATCCACCCATGCATCCATAGCTAATTTTATATTAGGAGGTATGGCCTGGTTAGATAAAGGTCACTGCAGATATGACCTGCAAAGATATATCTCCATCACCAGCTCCTCCATTCTCTCTCAGGTTCCTGACCAGGATGACCTGAGCATCTTTCCTCTCCTAAATCCTTGTACCATGCTGTCTTCACCTGTCACTGTGGACTGAAATTGTGAACCAAAGTAAACCTCTCCTTCTTCAATTCGTGGGTGTTGGGTATTTCATGCCAGCAACAAGAAAGTAACTAAGACAGAGGTTAGGGTCATTGGTGTGGCATGCACAATCATGTGGTTTGAAACTAGTTCATTGGAAGGGTGTAGAAAGATTTGGGATACAGGATAGAGAGTCCCTAAAATGCTGTAAACTGAATTTAATGGGAGATTCTAGAATGCTCAGAGAAATGGAAAGTACAGGTTCAGAAATTTCAGTTAGGACCAAGGGCTCACATTTGCGATTGATGTAAGAATGTGTGTGCTATTCTGTAGCAGGAAATTTGTCTACATTTTGCCCATATCCTCAGACTTTGCAGGAACCTGATATTAATTGTAATTGACTAATTAATCTGGTGGAGAAAGTTTCAAGGCAGTCTAATATTGAGGTTGTGGCATGGGTACTGTTGGCTGTTTTTAGCCAAATCTAACATTAAGGATAGGACCAAAAAACATTTGAAATGATTTCAATTTTATCAGAAAGGGAGTTCCTACAAAATTGAGGAAAAGAAGATAATGGTTGGTGAAAAGATATGCATCAAAAAGAAGTCAAGTTCTTTGAATAAAACCAACAGGAAAATGGTTGGAGGGTGTTCCATAATCAGTAAGACCAAACCCACTCACTGGTTCATGAGTATAAAAGAGTAAATATAAACCAAGCATGCCTACAATCCCACCACTCAGGAGGTTGAGTCAGGAGGATTGTGTGTTTGACGGCATCCTGGACTACATAGTGAGACCCCCTCTCTCTCTAAACAAATAAACAAACTAATAAACAAAACAGCAAAATGATGCAAACTCTTTTGAAATACTTGCTTTGAGAAAGTAGCTCCAGAGCACTCTGCTGGAGAAATGTTGCTGGGGGAATTGGTTCCCCAGGATTTGGTTCATAACGTTCAATTATCCAGCACTCCAAAACCTCTTCAACCCTGATGCATGGGGGCCTCTCTATGGTTCAAACTGGTGGAAAGTTTTGAAGACAACCATGTGGTGCAGGTTTTATGAGCATGCAGAATGCAAGAACTGAGGAGTTTGGGAAGTTTACAACCAAATTTCAAAGAAAGCCTGAGAAGTCAGTCAGTATGTCCCTAAAAGGACACTGTATGAAGTTGTGAGAGTGAAAGTGTAGTTGAGATCCCAGGAAGCTGGAGATGCTGAGTACATGGATCATCTGCTAAAGAAAACTTCAGGCAGTGAGCCAAATCGACCTAAGAGAGAGGTCATGAAAGTTGCAACTGGCATTTCACAGAGGCAGGTTCACTTAATCCCTTGTAGTTCACATCTTGTCACAACTTGCCCTAGGTGCTTCATATGGTACTATGGAGTTTAATGTTTTCCCTGTGATATTTTGTTCTTGACTCAATCCAATTGTCTATATCCCTTTATTTCTTATATTGGAATGGAAATATTTACACTATGTAATTGTATGTTGGCAGTGTTTAATTCTCTTTTTTATTTTTACAAGCCTCGTTCTTGCAGCCAGACTTGGGATCTGGTGGCACCACACTCTGGGGTACACTCCGCCTACCTGCCTGGGACCAGGAGGCCTTGGCCCCCACCCAGTAAGGTGGAGCCTCCACCCGCATACCCGAGGAGAGCGCCTTCACTAGCTGCACACAGGATCCAGCTCTACCCAGTCCCGTGACTCAGCACAACCCACTAGGGAAATGCCTGGTCAGCCTTGCAGGACACAGAACCACACAGGTCCCAGAAGAAAATGACAAAACAAAAGGCCAAGGAGCAGTCTCAGTCCCCCAGCCCACTGAGAACAAACCCAAGAGACACTGAAATGGAAGACAGTGGGAATCACACAACTCAACTTTATGAAATGATAGCAAATGCAGTAAGGAAACAGCTCAATGAAGCTATAGAGTAATTCAAACCAGAAATAATCTCTGAACTAAAAAATGAAATAAGAATCATTATTAAAGAAAGGTTGTGTGTATTTAAAGAAGAGCAAGACAAAAAATAGAAGAACTTAAGAAAATGATGGAAACTTTGAATGAACAATGTAAGACACAAACAGAATGCATGAAACAGATGCAAAGGGAAATGCAGGAAATGAAAAATTCCATGGAAAGTTTGAAAAACCACTTGAATAAAGCTGAAGATAGAATCTCAGATCTTGAAGACAGCATGGGAGATCATGGTCACGAAAGAAAAGATCTCTTAAAAATAGTAAGGAACCAAGAAACAGCAGTTCAACAGCTGCAAGATGATGCCAAGGGAACTAACATAAAATTAATAGGCACAAATGAAAAAGCAGGGGTCAATACTAATGACCTACAAAGCATATTCACAGAAATAATAGCAGAAAACTTTCCAAACATGGGAAGAGAATCTGAAATATAGGTAACTGAGGCATACCGAACCCCAATTAACCATAACCAAAATAAATCTTCAGCCAGACATATAGGAATTAGGGTATCAGAAATACAGCACAAGAACAAAACACTAAAAGCTGTCAGAGAAAAGAAACAGATCACCTATGAAGGAAAGTCTATCAGAATCACGGCAGACTTCTCAATACAAACCTTTAAGTTAAGAAGAGCTTGGAGTGACATATTTCAAATCCTGAAAGAAAACTACTTTCAACCCAGATTAATATACCCTGCAAAAGTATCCTTAAAAATTGATGGAGAAATAAGATACTTTCATGACGAAGAAGAACTGAAGAAATTTATGGCCACCAAACCAACACTACAAAGAGTACTGAAAGACACTCTAGAAAGAGACAAAGATAGCCTCAATCTTAAGAATAACAGCAAAAGGAAACCACTAAGTAGGGCAAATAATTAAACAGAAAATGTAGAAAACCAACAACAGAAAGATATCATGACAGGGATGAGCCAGTATATATCAGCTGTATCAATCAATGTAAATGATCTCAACTCACCAATAAAAAGAAACAGACTAGCAGAGTGGGTTAAGAAACAAAACCCAACAATATGCTGTGTACAAGAAACACATTTCACTCAAAAGGAAATTCACAGACTAAAAATCAAAGGCTAGAAAACAATACTCCATGCAACAGGAATCCAGAAAAAAGCAGGGGTAGCTATTATGTTTGTAGACATAACAAACTTCAAATCAAGAATGATCAAAAGAGATAAAGAAGTTCACTACATACTTGTTAGGGGCAAACTTCAAGAGGAAGAGGTTACAATCATAAATATATATGCACTGAATATGGGAGCACCCAACTATGTAAGACAATTCTTAGTAGATATGAAAAACCAAATAAACAATAATACGGTTAAAGCAGGGGACCTTAACACCCCACTGTCACAGAGAGACAGATCAACCAATCAAAAAATCAGCAAAGAAATAATAGAACTGAATCAAACTTGTGAACAAATGGACCTAGTAGATGTGTACCGAGTATTCCACCCATCAACATCAGAATACACATTCTTCTCAGCTGCACATGGGTCACTCTCTAAAATAGATCGTATACTGGTCCACAAAACATGCTTAAGTAAATGCAAAGGAACTGAAATAATTCCATGCATATTATCTGACCATAGCGCAGTAAAATTGGAAATGTATGACAAAAAAAAACCTACAATAACTGATAAACACATGGAAATTAAATAATACTCTCCTAAGTAAAAAATGGGTCACAGAAGAGGTTAAAGAAGAAATTAAACAATATCTACAATTGAATAAAAATGCAAAAATACCGGAACCTGTGGGATACAATGAAAGCAGTCCTCAGAGGGAAATTTGTAGCACTCAACACCCACATCAGAAAAACGGAAAGAACACACATAAACAACCTAATGTAGCACCTCAAACTTCTAGAAAAAGAGGAGCAAGTTAAGTCCAAAGCCCAAAGTAGGGAGGAAATTATTAAGATTAGAACAGAAATTAATGCAATTGCAACTAAGAAAATAATACAAAGAATTAATGAATCGAAGAGTTGGTTCTTTGAAAAAGTAAATAAAATTGATAAATCCCTAGCCAACCTTATCAAGAAGAGGAAAGAAAAAACTCAGATTCATGCAATAAGAAATGAAAAGGGTGAAATCACTACAAACCCAGAGGAAATACAGAAGATCATCAACACCTACTTCGAAAACCTTTACTCATATAGATTCGATAACACAGAAGAAATGGACAGATTCCTAGAAACCTATGAATTACCAAAGCTGAATCAAGAAGATGTAAAACTGCTGAATAACCCAATTTCAGCTAATGAAATTGAAAATGTAATTAGGACCCTACCAATAAAGAAAAGCCCGGGCCCTAATGGATTCACTGCTGAATTCTCCAAGAAATTTAGGGAAGACTTAATGCCAACACTCCTCAAACTCTTCAATGAAATCAAAAGGGAAGCAAGTCTCCCTAACTCATTCCTGGAAACAAGTATTACCCTAATACCAAAACCAAAGAAAGACCCAACCCAAAAAGAAAATTACAGACCAATCTCCCTAATGACCATAGATGCAAAAATCCTCAATAAAATACTATCAAACAGAATGCATCACAGTTATCAGAAAGATTATACACCATGATCAAGTGGGGTTCGTCCCAGGAATGCAGGGATGGTTTAACAAACGCAAATCAATACAAGCAATACACCATATCAACAGGGCCAAGGACAAGAACCACATGATTATCTCAATAGATGCAGAAAAACCTTTTGACAAAATCCAACACCCATTCGTGATAAAAACCCTACAGAAAATTGGAACAGATGGTCTCTAACTCAACCTGATAAAAGCCATATATCATAAATCAACAGCCAACATCTTACTAAATGGACAAAAACTGAGAACTTTCAACCTAAAATCAGGAACAAGACAAGGATGTCCATTATCACCGCTCCTATTCAATATAGTTCTGGGAATATTAGCCAGAGCAATTAGACAAGAGAAAAAAATACAGGGAATAAGGATAGGAAAGGAAAAAATGAAATTATCATTATTTGCAGATGATATGATACTTTACATTGAAGACCCCCAAAAATCCATTAGAAGACTTCTAGAAGCAATAACCAAATTCAGTAATGTAGCTCGATACAAGGTCAACACTCAAAAATCAATAGCATTCCTGTACACAAACAACAATGTCACTGACAGAGAAATAAGGGAAATCACACCCTTCACTATAACATCTTAAAAAATGAAATACTTAGGAATCAACCTAATGAAGGAAGTAAAAGATCTATACAGTGAAAATTACATTACTCTAAAGAAGGAAATTGAAGAAGATTTAAGAAAATAGAAAGATATTCCCTCTTCATGGATAGGAAGAACAAACATCATGAAAATAAACATTCTCCCAAAATTATTATATAGATTTAATGCAATCCCATTCAAAATACCACTTGCCTACCCCACATAGCTAGAGAAAGCATTCCTGAAATTCATCTCGAACCAGAAAAGACCTAGAATAGCAAAGGCAATTCTGGGCAACAAAGGGAAGGCAGGAGGCATCACAATCCCCAGCTTCATACTACAAAGCTACTGTAATAAAATCAGCATGGTACTGGAATCTAAACAGACCTGAAGATCAATGGAATAGATTAGAAGATACAGCCACAACTACAAACACACTTAGCCACCTCATCTTTGACAAAGGGGCCAAACATGTACATTGGAAGAAAGATAGCCTCTTTAACAAGTGGTGCTGGAAAAACTGGCTTTCTATATGCCATAAACTAAAACTAGATCCATGCCTATCACCATGCACTAAAATAAAGTCAAAATGGATCAAAGATCTGAATATAAAAACAGAGACACTAAACGTACTATAAGACAGAGTAGGTAAAAATCTTGATGACATAGGAGTAGGCAGAGAGTTCATGAATGAAAATCAAATTGCATGGGAAACACTTCCCAGTATCAATAACTGGGATCTCATCTTACTAAAAAGTTTTTGCATGTCAAAGGAAATCTCCAACAGAGTAAAAAGAAAACTCACGAATTGGGAAAATATCTTAGCCAATTGTCCATCAGACAAAGCACTTCTATCTAAAACATATAAAGAATTAAAAGAAATTAGGTCCCTAAAATTCAAGGACCCAATCCAAAAATGGGCATCTGAGATGAATACACACTTCTCAGAGAAAGAAATACAAATGGCAAATAAATAGATGAAAAAATGTTCAACATCAATGGTCATGCAGGAAATGCAAATTAAAACAACACTGAGATTCCGTCTCACTCCAGAAAGAATGGCCAAGATTAAAAAATCAACCAACAGCAAATGTTGGAGGGGCTATGGAGAAAAAGGAACCCTTCTCCACTGTTGGTGGGAATATAGACCGGTGCAACCACTGTAGAAGTCAGTGTGGAGATTCCTCAAGAAGCTAGGATTAGAGATCCCATTCAACCCAGCTATCCCACTTCTGGGCATTTTCCCAGAAGAATTGAAAACATCATACCACAGTGATATCTGTGCACCCATGATTATAGCTACACAATTTGTAATAGCCAGATCTTGGAAACAACCCAAGTGCCCATCAATTAAAGACTGGATAAAAAGATATGGTATTTTTAAACAATGGAGTACTACTCAGCTATTAAGAAAGATTGCATTGAGACTTTTTAAAGTAAATGGTCACAACTTGAGACCATACTCATAATTGAGATAAATCAAACCCACATGTGTAAACACCATATTGTCTCCTTTGTGTAAGAAACTGAAAATGTATATGGGATCCATAATCTATAAAAAATACTATGTAAGGGTAACAAATCAGCTCGAAGATCAAAAGTAATTGGGAAGGGAAAAGGGGGAAAGAGGGCAGGGAAAAAGAAAAGATATAAATCTGTATATATGTATATGTAAGATAACTAAAGCGAACATGCTGCTGAATGTATTAGTTATTTAGAGAGAACAATTGATACTCATAAGGTTAGATTAATTTTACATGTCTATATCTGTTAACATAAGCAACCATTTTGAAGATAACGACATGCAATATTGCAACCATTGTCAAGTTTCCATCATTCTGTTTTGTAAATCTGTAATGCTACTGTTGTGCATTTACTCTAGTTGTTTGTTTGTCTCTTTTGCTTTTTGTCTTTCTTATATATGTCTTTTTTCTTTCTCTTCAACAAAAAAAAACAAGCCTCATGGCTGAGTTAATTTTGAGTGTTAGAGGAGACTGAACTTAACAGTTTTCAGAAATGCTGGAATTGTTATGTCTTTGGTAGCCCTTAGGGACTGAGTAAATAAACTTTTCCTAATGAAGTAGGCTTGTGTTTCTTGTAGGGTTGGGGGAGAATGTCACATTTCAGGTCTCAAATGTCCCCCCAAAGCCTAATATATTCAGATGTGGGGCTTTTGAAATGCAATTGGATCATGGGTGTGTTGTGCTTATTAGTGAACTAGTAACTGTTGCATTCATAACTGCCTTGCTGGTGGAAGATAGCACTTGATTGGAGGTCACACTGTGAGATGTGACAGAGAAGAGTACATATCTTTACCTAACTCCTCCCTTCTGTTTGAGTTTCCTGGATGTCATGAAATAAATGGCTTTCCTTGACCCAAGGCCATCCTCTATGCAGTTTTTGAATTTGACTATATACTGAATCTGTAAGCAAAAACAAAATGAAACAACCCTGTCCTTTAAGTTGTGGGTATTAGGTACTTTGTCCCAACAACAAGGAAGTAACTAAAGTACACAATCCTTTTAGGTATAATTTTAATTTCCCTCATTAGAAATTTTTAGATTCATTTCCTATACCTGTTGGACATTAGTATGTTGATTTTGAAATATAAACTTAGTTCCATTACTGCTTTTTAAATTGGATTATTTGATTTTTTGAAATTGGGTTGTGTAAATATATTATTTTGATGTTATTGCACTTGTCTATTTTTGCTTTGGTTGCCTATATTATTGGTTTAACATCAAAGGAACAATTTCTAAGGTTAACATCGAAGATATTTTTTTGTTATGGCTTTAGGTCTCACATTTAAGTATTTAACACATTTAAAGTTTTGGTGTATGATGAAGAATAAGAATCTGATTTCATTCTTTGAATGAAAAATTTTTAGAAGAGACCATTCTGTGTATTCTTGGCACCCTTATCAAGTATCAAGTTATATGTGATCTTTCTATTTTATCCTATTGGTAAATATGTATATGTTTATGTCAGTACTACAGTATTTTGATTACTGTAGTGAAGTAAAGTATTTTAAATTATGAAATGAGGCAGTTTCAATTTTGTTCTCATTCAAAATTGCTTATACTTGTAACACTGTATTTTAAGCAGAAACCAAGTTAACAGACAAAACTATAATTTCTCCTATACATATCCTGTTTTGATGTTATCATTTGCTTATTTTTATATTATGTAACTATTATTAAATTTTTATTGTTATGGATACTCTTAACACTCTTGAATTTGAGTATTTTACTAGACAGATCATAGTATTGTCACCTGCCTGCATGCATTTCACCAATAAACCCACTAAGAGTTTTATACTGTTCCCTTGTATGAGCCTTTTTTGTTTTGTTACTTTAAAATTCTCTATTTGTGACAATTGTCAGTGTGATTATATAACGTTTTGGTATAGACCACTTCAGGATAAACTTGTTTTGGGATTATATGGGTTTCAAGAATCTAAATGTAAACTTTGTTTCCTAGATTTAGAAATTTTCAGTCAGTATTATTTAAATAAATTTTCTGTGTATTGCTTTCTTCTATAATATCCATAAAATGTATATTGGTTTGCTTGATGATGGCCTGCGTGTTCCACAGGCTTCACGCACTCATTTTCATCCCTGTTACTGTTTTGCTCCACTGACTGGATGTTTTTAAATGACCTGTCTTGAAATTGTTAATTCTTTCTTTTGTTTGATCAAAGCAGGTTTTAACAGTCTCTATTGAGTTTTTCACGTCAATCATTGTGATCTTCAGCTCCAAAATTTATACTTGGTTCTCTGTAAGAGTTTTTCATTAAAGAACTTTTAATTTTATGCATATATTAATTTCTTAACTTTGATTAGTTGTTATTTGAGATGCTTGTAGCTCACTGAACTTCAAATAATTAGTTTGAATTTTTCTGAGACAGTGTGTAGATCTACCTTTCTTGTGAGACAAGGACACATTTTTTGGCACTACACTTTGCCAGCTTGGAAGACAGCTAGTTTACATAAGTGAGACTTAACTTATGCAATTTAACCTTACCAATTACTGTACTATTCTTGGTTATGTGATCTATCATTTGTGTTCTGGAAAGCTCATAAGAGTACCGTAATCCCTAGATGCTTTTAAAATCAGTTTTTCTGTGGGGAATAAAAGCAGGGACTACCTGCTCTGCCATCCAAGGCAAACATTTGCTTTTATCCCTTCATAGAAGACAGCACAATATGCTTGGGTGGATTTAGTCTAAACATGTTTCACTTATCTAGGTTCATTGATTACTTAAGAATAAAGAAAAGATGATCATCAAATTCAGAGGCAAAGCAAAACAGTTTATTTGTATTTAGGCATTAGATGTCTTCTTTTCCACGACTGGGATCTTTTTTGAATGTTAAAATTTATTTCCTAAAAAATATGGCTGCAAGTAATGTATAAAAATTGGAAAATTTCTTTTTATTTCTCTCAGAGATTCATAAGAAATTTGGTTATTTATATCATTTAGTATGTTGTTATGATTAATTTAAAGTATAAACATAATATTTCCTCATAATTTTTCCAGTAATTATAGTAGAAGAATCTACTAATACTACATATTTTCCTAGCTGTAGAACCATGTTTTGAAGTTATTTTCCATTATTCTATATTAATTACGATCACAGTAATAATAAATTTTGATCTTTCTATGTTTTAAAAGATTTTGAACATGAAAATATGTAGTAAATACCTAGAGCAAGAATCTTAAATTCTTAATTGATATTTTAAAAATATATGTCAAAAAGTATGCAATGCTACACATATTCAAATGTAACCTTATTCCAACTAGTTTCTTTTCCTACTAACATCATAACTTTAAAAATCAAACATTCTCCCTGCTCCAACTGTGATAGCTCACAAAAATTCTGGTCTTATCTTCAATTCAAAGAACTCAACTGTGTTGTTTCAGTGATAAGGAGAATTGTACAAAAAGCTAAAAAGACAGTATGCTTTTTTGTAGAATTGCATTCTTAAAAGCTATTTATATTTCCCTGAGCTTTCAGTGAACACAAACCAGTAAAGCTTATTTAATTCATTTAATTGTAACAGTGAAGGATAATTTCTAAGTGATTGGATTCTAAATAATTAGTACTTTGAAAAACACAAGAAAGACCATCCAATGTGCGCTCAGTAGCTCAGGAGAAAAGATCAAAGGTGGCATATCCCATGAAGGTTTCACAAAGATCACCTCAATTCAAAAGGAGACACAAAGTGTTTCACAGGTTTGTAGATACTAAGTCTTTATGAAAACCTTGAGAGGCATATATTAATTCATTAAATTGTTTTGAAAGCTAAGGGAATTACATGGTAGTGACTAAATTTTCTAAATGTAGATGGGTGGGTTGGAGAAGTGGTGTTCCTGAAGACTTTTTCTGGCAAAATATTTTTCTAGATAACTTATAAAAGCATAAGCAGAAGAGTTAAAAACATATTTAATATTTTGGTAAATGTTCACCGCTATCACAGTGCAGTCCAGATTGTCAAGACTGAGTTCTGGTCACTCATTTTGTATGATACGTGACCTCCACCAACACCTCAGTATAATATAAAATATTCTATTCTGTTAAACTCAGTTCCTAGCACAAGAAACATAAATCAAATAATATATCATCTAAGATGCAATTGGAACATAAACATTGGTCATGTGAAATATTAAAAGAATGTTCATACAAAAGAGTAATTTCCTTTGAAGGTGGATAGTTGAGGAAGGAAACAAGCAGGATATTCTTTATTAACTTTAAGCATAAATAATTTCCTGTGGTCCTATGTGCATAGATAAGACCAGAAACACCTCTTTGTAAAATTATAAATTGCATATAGATGGTACATGTTCAAGTATAATTTTCCCAGATGTTATCTCTCCTAGTCAACCTAGCTTTAATTCAATAGTGTATTGTTTGTGTAACCCTGGAAAATCTCTTTCTCTTAATCATGCTTCCTTATCTGTAAACTGAGGACCAGCCTACTTTCTAAAATTATTTAGAGCAATAGATGAATTAACACATATAAAATACTTAACACAGTGATATCACTATCACAAAACAATGATTCACAGATTAAACTAGAATTGAAAATAAATAAGGACATTTATTGAAACATTATTTTCATTATTTTAATTTCATCTTTATCATGACTACTTAAATTTAAATTCCATGAATAAAGCTATCATTAACTTTCTCTCAATTTATTTTTTGTGATCTATTTGTTTCTTTCATGTTCTCTTCATCAATATGAACTGACCAGCTCTGAATCATGAACTGCATAGTTCTGAAAATGTTGAAGTACAGAATGCACTGAATTGTGCATGTCATTGTTTGGAAAACATAAATTAGTTACTATGGTATTATTTTAACATTTGTCACCTATGTGTCAATGGTCTGTACCCATAAATAGGCATGGAAGTCCATCCTCATAACTTTTACAGAATTGGACTTACAGAATGCTAACCATAAAATTAAAAATAAATACTTATGGAGGATAAGAAGAAAAGTTGATGATTTAAGGAAACTTCAATAACAAATTTCACTTACCATTAGGATATGTTTGAAAAATAAAAGCCCCAGGGAACTTAGACTATTCCATCATTTATCTTATCCTTGAGATGGATCTATAAATGACATCTTTGATCCACAGCTGTGTTTATTATCTTATCCAACACTGGATCAGGCAGAAATAAGACTGTGTAAGAAAAATGAGTGTTAATAGAAAAAAACTAAGCTAGAATTAGCTCCTCAGACTCTTTACTAGTATGTCTTGACAGCTTCCACCTGTTTGGTTTTAAATTTGAAAAAAAAAATTCTTCTTGCATTATTATTACCATGAAAGCTAAAGTAATTTCTTCCATTTTTTCCAATGGTCAAAAGAAAAAAGATTCCTGAAGTTTCATTTTATAAAATATTTTTTAATCACTAATCAAAGTTTATGTAGTTTAGCAGTTGTTTATATTGGACCTTACTTAGTAAAATTTAAAAAATTTAAAAACTCAATTTTTGGACAAAACTGAAAGAGCAAGTGTTATTTGTGAGTAAATCTGCAGAGGACCCAGCTAGTACAAATTCATGGTTCATGGAAATCAGAGAACCTTGGAAATACCATCCTATCATTCCTTCAAGACAAGAAAATGAAACATTGGAATTATGCATTGATTTGAGTGAAAGGAGAGAGTCTTACAGAAATAGGTCTGGCAGCATAATGTTGGTACAAATCATGGAAATGCTGTCATCTGATTCATGTAGGTTTGCAACTTCTAGAATAATCCTGCTGGTTTGCATCTACAAAGATCACTCCCCAAAATATGGAAAATTCTCATTTCTGAGTTTCAAAATGAATTCAACTTGGGTTGCAAAATGATAACAGTGAGAATTGAACTATGGAGAAATTTGCCTAATTTCCTTTCTTTCATATTCTGACTAAGATTTTATTGGTAAACAGCATGGTTTTCCAATAAACAATCTAAGCCAATGCCATGAGATTTCTATGCTCTCTCATAGAACATTCCAAAAACATGTTTTATCTTTACATGTTAATCAATGCACTTTTAAATTACTGCCTTCACTTATGAAGGAATTGGTGCATGACTCAATTATTGACAAGATGTGGTGTTCTTATTACCAGATGAGATTTGTGTTGTCCAAGGGAAACTTTACTGTATGGTCATTCATTGAGAACTTTCATTATTAGTATTACATCACTTCTTTCTATTAGTTAACAGAAATCAACTTTGTCTTCTAAATTACTTTATTTAAAAGACTTATTTTGGTAGGCGAAATAAGAATATGTATAAAGAAAAAAGTCTAGATATCTTTTGAGCATCATTCAGAAATGCAGCATATAGGCAAAAAGAGGTGGAGGAAGAAATTAAAAAGTTGATGAGTAGTATTGCCCTGGCTGTAATATAAACTGCTCTCTGTAAACACACATTACTAATACTTTCTTTATTCAAGTGCTTTGTGTAACAAGCTTCAGTGAAATTAGAAGTCTAAGTAAATGTAAATAAACCCAGAGTTTTGTAAGGTGTGATAAAAGAGATTAAAAGATGACTAAACAGAACAGAGACTGAGAATATAAATTACAAGTAATCAGCAAAAATCTTGGATGAGGCAAGATATTTTCACAAGCTATCAAGCAGTGATATCCATCCAGTGTAATTTAAGTCTTAAATATAATTTAGTATTGGCCAATATGTGATTACATATTTAAACAACAAATAGTGTCTTCTTCTGTGCAAGTAGCTGAGGTAATTCTAAATTGGTGAGACCAAAAGGTGTAGAACAAATTTTTAGTCTTTTGTTATTTCATTTGATCTGAAGAGTTGAAATATGCAGTAAACATAATATATGTAAATGTCATTTTTTCCAGTGCATGTGACATAAAACAAATACGTGAGTCAGAAATATGGAAAACATTATTAGTTTTCTAATCTGGCAGATTAGAGATTTTAAAATCCAGTGGTTAAAGTAGTCAGGTTACTTGTTCTTTCCTATGCCATCTTTGGCATCTTTTGAAACACAAGTATTTAGAAAATAATGATATCCTTGTCAGTGGAATTGTGCATGACAAACTTAATAGTTTATATGCATAAGCAAAGTTCTAGTCTGTAGATTAAGGAGTGGGCATTGGTTCTGAAACGACAATAATGAGATGAATGTTTGTCCAATCTTGGAAGTATTTGATGCTACTAATTCTTTTCCCAAGAATCTGAAGACATATTTTTAAGTTGTTCAGAACAGATACTTACCAAAATCAAAACAAATAAATGATAAATAACTCATGAAAATATAAAAGGAAATCATGTTTTAAAAACAAAATTCCAGCTTATACGAAATCTTACAAATAATAGCAATATCTTGATTAACAGGTAGTCATGATTTCTCATTTCTTGATGATAGGGCAAGGTTTTAAAACATCCAGCCATTCAGAGAGATACAAGGTCAGTCGTCTATTAATTTATCCATAAATGTAAATGGGGCAGCAAGTATAGTAGGTCTTTTACTAAAAGTATGAGATACATTGGTGATTTTAATATACATGGCTTTTGTGGACATGTAGCTCTTATTTTTGTCAGCAAACTAGGCCAAAGCAAGGTAACACAAAATATTTCAATTACAGTGTGTAGGAAGCTATGTGACATGGTCAGAAATGGTATCTCTAAAGAGGTGATATTTAATTGAGACTTGAAGTATCAACTTTGGGGAAAGAAGGGAAAAGAATATTATAAAGGATCAAAGATCAGCAACAATTTGAAAAGCAATAAAAAGGCAGGTCAAAATGAAGATGTGAAAGAAAGCCATTTTGGCAAAGTTAGAGAAAGGAGAAGGAACTAAAATATATAGGTAGAAAGAGTCAGGTGCCAGTTAATGCCTATCTGGAGCTTGAAATTTATTCTACATGCAGCAAGAAATGGTTAAATGGTTTTACCCATGGAAGAAACATAGTCTCATTGATTTTTCAAAAGACTTCAACAGCAGACAAATAAATAATATGTGAGAAAGTAGAAAAAAGGAAAAAAAATTAATCTAGTTTAGATATAATTTTAGGACAAAATTGATAACATATCCTAATAAATTTAAGATGTATATTTTAGGCAATATTGAAACAATAATCCAGTTTTTAGACTCTGCTTAATAAATGCGGTGCACGCTCTGGTGAGTAGCAACTCAACTATCACATATGGCTTGTTAACTGTTGAACTCCACCAGTGAGAATCAAGTAAATTCATAGTAATTATTCCAAACAAAGAAAAGCAAACAACTAACACAGTTTTCATTAACTTCTTAAAACTTTTGTAACCACTGTAGATAATGGCTACCAAAATGTTGTGAGAAATTAGTTAACAAGAAAACTTAGAACTGAATAACCTATGTCTCACTGACACGTTTTTATTTTTCAACCATGTCTCTTATTCATTGTCTTATAGTACTACAAATTTATTCAATAGGTATTGTTATTCCTATTTTACAGATTAAGTAATGGAGAATTACAAAGTTTAGATGACTTGCCTAAAGTTACAAGACTAAAAAAAGATAGTCTGTTCAAATCCAGGACTTCCAACTCTGAACCACGCAACACTGTCCTCTCAATGCAAATCGAATCTGTTGAGATTTACCATGTGCTTAAACAGGAATTTGTATAAAGTGGATATATAAAAAAAATTGCTTGTAATGCCAAGCCAGAAGCAATAGTCACAGAAAGAAGAAAGGAATTTAGCCTCTTTACTCAGACCTTGGCCTTTCTGTTTAGACTGTAAATCAGCACTGATTGTGATAAAGGTTTCCATGGTGTAGGCACTAGTCTTGCATGAACTGAACTTGAACCACCAACATTTAAAGCTGAAAGTCATTAGTTAACTGTAACTTAGGTCACTGTTATTATCATTAAGAATTTATGCAGCACTTTGTATTTGGAAAGAGGTCAATGAAATGGAGACAGATTTAAATGCTTCCTAAATGGACAGATCTGTCCTGGCATCTCAGTAGCACAACAGTTTCATAATACAGTTTTCATTCTTTTGTATTTGTAATTCAGAGTTTAAGACATAGAGAACTTTTACCAACCCTAAATCAGAAAAACACCGGTTTTATTAAAAGTTAACTGCTTCAGCATTTACTATTCTGGGATATCATTGAAATTATAAGAGTACTAAGGTATAAAGTATTTAAGGGGGAAAAGCTGATATATATTAGGCCAAATTCTTCTCAAAACAGTTTAGTACACTTTGGTAATTGTTCTCTTTTCATTTATTTATTTATTTATGTTGGGTATCGTGGTGGAGATTGAACCATTGGCTTTGCACATGCTAGAAAATCATTTTAACAATGAGCTTCACCCCAACCCCTAGCTTTGGAGTTTATGAAGAACTTTCCTACAGATTATTTCCCTTTATCATTAGAGCAATGTAATAAAAAGATTAGCAATTCAATGAATGAATTATTGTCAGAGATATTATGTGTTTTCCCTGGATTATACTTGGGGACACGCAGATTTTATCCTTTAATTATCCTGACACTATGTATGATATTTATTAAGCTGCAACTTTTCAGACATGACATTCAGGTGGATTCTGGAATACTGTGCTTGATAAAGAAAAATAATGCACATATAAGCCAAAAGATGTTGCAATAAAATAATCCTATTTATGCCAACCATCCATTCACCCTAAAATAGTACATTTGTAGCCATTATAATGTACATCTTTTTATAAAGCAGATAATTCAACCAGTCTACATAAGTTTCTAGTCTCTTGTTATGATTGATAAATTAAAATGTATTATTTTCTGATTTTAATAAAGCAAAGAAACAGTAATAAAATGCTAAAATCACATATGTAATATAAACATCCAAATTAACTGGAAACTTCTTTTTATATGGCACACAATTTTATGAATTTAAATAAAAATCTATAAGTACTCATATGTTGTCCTAGACATATCCACAATTTTATTCAGGATGCACTATAGTAACAACACATTATATATTTCCTCAAGAACTTACAAATATTTAGCCACTACCTCACTTATACAAAATGATATCCTATCATAAGAACTTGCCAAACACGTTTATTATAGCTAAATATTGGAAATAAATGAAGTGTCAATTAGGAGAATTGCTGAATTATTATAGGTTATTAAAATGGACTATAAAACAAGAACCTTAAACTAGTTACAAAAAAGAAGACACATGGATGAATCTCAAATAAATAATATTAGGAAGAAAAAATAGCAAGTCTAAGAACAAGTTAGATTTTATAATTTCTTCCACTGTATTTCAAAGCTATTGAACTCTAAATATACTTTAAATTGCGTATTATGTAACTACGTATAACTATGACTTTCTATTCTTTGAATTAAAGAAATGAATGTGACTTTGAAGCACATAACCTGAAAGACACAGACAGCTTTGTTGGTGCAAAACTCTTAATTATAGGTGCTACTTAAAATTTCTAGTATGTAGTGCTAGTTTTGTAGTCTTGTCATTCAGCAACTCTTGTTACAAGCTATGTATTTTTTCACATAAGCTTCCCACTATATTCATACTTGAAAAATATTTTCCTTCCTATTTCACTAATATGGTAAAAGCAATGAAGAGATATCTCTATGCCTGCCAAACTGAATCTGCTTCAGTTTGTATCCTGTAACCGTATAGGAACTATGGTCCATTGGGCAGCTATTCATGCATTGGCTATTTTATCCATATGTCCCTTTGAACTCATTTTTCCTACTTGTTGAAAACCACATCTCCAGAATTTTACATTTCCCTCATTCATTCTTAGTTATTTCCTTTTTTCATCATTCCAACAGCATATAAATATGGAGAAACATCTTTCAAAATGAAAAGTTGCAGTGATTTGCAACTGTTTTTCTCCTCATATTCTTAAAATTTCCAGAAATGTTTGCCTTCCTTCTTTTCCTTTAGTTCTCTCTTCTCTCTTGGATACACACCAATCATTTCTTCTTCCACATCTTTCAATAAAACTGCCATTTTCAAAGTCATACATCGATAATTGTTATGGGCAATGTTTCATTGGCAGCACTCATCTCGCTTTGCCTAATACACGGCCGCAATTGTTCAGGACCTACATTACAAACCAGTTTAGTTGCTTGACTTTTGGTATATATGATTTCTTGATTCTGTTCCTAATTACAGATTTTTCTTTATGTCATCTGCAGATTCTTTAAGGAATTGTCCCTTGATCTTTTATTTTTTGATGCTCATTCTCTCATAATCTCATCAATTCTCATGACTTTGACACTCTCTATATACTATTGACTCATAGGAGTAGATCTCTATTTCATGCTAAAATTAGGAGTTTCAAAGTTGCTTTCCTAAACACATTCATGCCATTTACATTAGGATTTTTAATAACATAACATGTCTCAATCTAAACTTCTACTTTTCTTTTTCAAATGGGTTCTTCATTTAGTATTCTCTAGCTCAGTGAGTGGTTATGTGCACTGTCATTTGGTTAGATTAAAATCTGCCATCCTTGAAATCTTTTTACATCATATTTCACAAAAATTTTTCACCGTTTATAAGCAAATCCTGTTGATTTCAAATTATATACAAGGGCAATTCTAATGCATAACTACTGCCACCACAACCGTATCTAATTTTATCAGTATTAATGCAATAATATTCTACTTCAGTTGTTTGCAAGTTACTGCCAGTGGGCCAAGTTATTGTGCATTGCCATTTACACAGTTTGATGCAATTTACCTTTTACTTGCTGATATGCACGCAATGGTCATATTTTAGATATTAATCAGATGTTGCTTTTAGACATAACAGTAGTTATCTTCTAACTATAGCTGAGTTTATACAATTATTTATGATATTATTGGTATGCTCTTTTCTATGTGTTTTGTTACCAGCTAAATTTAATACCCTCAGAGCATAGCCTTCACTTGATACAACTTTAATACACTACTGCGTGGAGCTCATCATGGTTGTTTAATCATCTGTTGATTGATCTCTCCAAACAACTGCACTTCTCTTGAGTTTCAATACAAAGTACACAGGTAGCAAAGCATTAAGATTCTGAAGTCTACACTGGCACTGACCTGTACCCTACCAGCCATCAGAAATGAGCTTTGGAGGATAAGCTGGTTTCTCATGTTCTACTGTATCAGAACTCAGGTACACAGGGCAAGAAATAGGAGGCAGCGTATAAATGCACAGAGGATTCCACACAGAATCTTAAAGTAGTAAATGCACTTTCAAAAATGAAAAGGTTTACTTCAAGGTCTTGGTTCCTTACACTGTTAGAAATATTATTCGAGAGCAGTCTTTCAAAGAAGCTCTGTTCACATAGTATGCAATTTCATACATACAGAACAGTCAGGCTACTAGGAACTTGTTTTGTATTCTATAATTCATTTGCCAGCTGTTAGAAAGTATGTATATTTATATAAAACTGCATTTTGTACTTATCATCAGATCAAATAATGTATGTGCAGTACCAGCAGAAAGTATTGCTCTTGTCTCATGCAATAATATTCTTTCTTAATGTGCTTTTTTTGTCTGTCTGTCAGGCTGTCTTTCTGCCTCTCTTTGTTTCTTCTTCTACCTCTCCTTCAAAAAATTTCACCTTCAAATTTCACTGAGTTCTTCAGCCTGCACATGAGTTCTCTTATTATGAGTAATGTCAGGAGGGACAACATCTGAGCAAAATAAATCTTAGAGAAGAGGAAAGGAAAAGGTATACAATCCGACAAAAACTAGGAATTTATTAACATGAGACTCACAATTGTTTTGTATATAAAGGTCTTGGTTGGCAATTGGATTCTGATTGGAAAACATTTTTAAAAAAATTGTGAACATTTTTAAGTACAGTTGACTCACATCTTATATAGAAAAAGCATAATTTAAGAGATTAGTTTGAGAATGGCAGACATAAAAATAATAGAGACTGACATTAGAATGATTAATACTAAAAGAAAGAAACAAGGAAAGAAAAACAGGTGTGTAAAGTGACAAGAATTAATGAGATAGCTAGTTATGAAATAAAAATTCAAAAAATATAATCTGCTGTCAACTGATCTGCATCTTCAGGGTATTATTGCCAGTTATTTATTACACTGAAATTCATGACCTGGAGTGCCAAACATTTACATTTTTAAGAATAACCTGGGGAGCTTCTTATAAAACAATGATTTCCCAGATAAGTCTCTCTGACTCTGTACCTGTACCCCTTTGTCCCTCAAAATTGTAACATGGCATCAAATAATGTATTTATTCATTACTTGCAAATTCTCTTGTTTATGTACATAATGATACATATAAAATTTATTTCATATAAAAATTAATTTCAAAAGATCCATGTTAGTCATAAAAACCACAGAAATTTTGGAGTTTTTCCTTCATACTTAGTTTTTAAGTAAAAGCACAACATAGCAAAGTTAATATCTTTTATAAACAAATTAAATGAATTTATAAACTGTTTTCCACCTACTGATGTGTTTATAAAATGTGTTAATAAATTCCGTATTAAGTTTTTCATAAATAATAATACTTACTACTGGCTTTATTATGACCTTGAAGAAAATTTTAATACTTAGCTCTCAAAGTGAGACAACAGTTCTAGAAAGTTTAATTGATAATGAATTTTATTCTACAAATGCACAAGAATCTAGACTCTGCTTTTTGTGATACTTTGAGCCTCTTAGAAATTTTGATTTATTTTGCCCTCCTTTCTATATAATATGTATTTTTAATAAACATAATCAAACCATTGGATTTTCCATTATTTTCACTATGAGGAAAATACACATTTTTTCCCCAGCACCAAAACCAAAGGAAAGGCTTTTGCTTTTGAGAAACAGTTAAATGGTCATAGTAGGTTAATGTTCACACCTCAAAAAGTAAGAAAGTTTGGATAAATCTTTTAAAATATATTTTAAAGACATTCAAGTGAGGTTGGAACAACAAAAAAATAGATAATATCAGATTTTACAGACTATAAGGGCTTTTGGAGTTAAATTGACAATCTTCATCAGTATCATTGTTTATTTGCTTATTTGATAATTCTTAGAGTTAAGCTTTCTCATATAGAAAGATTATTTTCCTCAGTTCCACCATTTGGTGCAAGAATATGTAGTAGAATTTTACTCCCCATGAAATATTCATGGGGCAAATTAGAAACTTAAAAAGATTTAAATGTAAGCCTTGTTGTCATGTTAAGTACCTTCTGATTTCTGGTCTCTACCAGAAGCTTGGATGTAAGTATGGTCTCTAATTGAATCCATTCACCTATAAAACTTCTACTTTCTCCATCCTTGTAGCTGAATAGTATTCCACTGTATAAAAATACCACATCTGAGTAATCTAGGGACCCTCCTTGAGGCCCACAGGGTTTGGGAGTCTGTGCCCAGCAACCCACCCACACCTGGAAACTATCTCTAAGGCCCACAGGGACCAGGAGTTGTGATTACCAACCCATGGTCATTTGGGAACCCACAATGAGGATTATAGGGACTGGGACGCTGTACCCAGTGATCTGTCCACACCCAGGAATTGTAGGAACTGAAAGTCTACCCTCAGTGACCCTTTGACACCTAGGAGTCATCTCCAAAACCTGTGGGAACTGAGAATCCACACCTAGAGTTCCACAGCCAACAATAACCCTCAGTGAGGCCTGCTACTAGATGGGCTGACAGTGAAGGAAAGAACTAGGAGTTGGCATAAGACTAAATCAGAGGAACACAGGAAAAGGTCAAAATGAAAGAAAAAATGCAATCACATACATCCAGTCTGTCCAGATATAGTACAAAAGACATCGACATAGATGAATTTAGAAAGTGCACATCTGAAACTTCTGAAACGATAACAACAGAAGTTAAAAAACAACTCCAGGAAGCTATAAAGGATTAGATCAGAAATAATCTCTCAGGCAAAAACAGAAATGTAAAACATGATGAAAGAATTGGTGAGTATATCCAAAGAAGACATAGATTTAAAAAAAAATAGAGTATAGAAAAGCGAATCACCTCAGACTTCTCAACAAAATCCATCAAATCAAGAAGAGCATGGAGTGAATTATTTCAGGTACTGAAAGAAAATAAATTTCAAACCAGATTGATGTATCCTGCAAAACTCTTTCAAAATCAATGGAGAAATAAGATACTTCCATGAGAAAGAGCAACTGAAGAACTTCATGACCACCCATCCAACCCTACAAAGCATACTGAAAGACATTCTTGAAAGAGATAAAAATGACCACAATTACAAGAACAACAACAGAAAGAAACCAACAAGCAGTACAAGCAATTAAACAGATGGGAAAAGTAGAGAGCCAACAGCAGAAAGATAACATGACAAAGATAAGCCAATATATATCACTTATAACCATTAATAGAAATGGCTTCAATTCACCAATCAAAGGAAATAGACTGGCAGAGTGGATCAAGAAACAAAATCCAACAATTTGCTGTATAAAAGAAACACACTTAACTCAAAAGGAAATTTATAGACTGAAAGTCAAAGGATTGAAAACAATACTTCATGTGACAGGAACCCAGAAAAAAGCAGGGGTAGCAATTCTGTTTAAAGACAATGTAAACTTCAAACCAAGAGTGATCCAAAGAGATAAAGAAGGTCACTACATACTTGCTATGGGAAAATTACAAGAGGAAGAGATAATAATTATAAATATATATGCACCAAATAGGGGAGTACCCAACTATGTAAGACAAATATCAATAAATATGAAAAATCAATTAAGCAATAATATAATTATACAGGGAAACTTAACACCCTATTGACACAAAGAGACAGATCAATTAGACAAAATAATCAGCAAAGAAATAACAAAACTGAATCAAACTTGTGAACAAATGGACTTAGTAGACATGTACAGAGTATTCCAACCCACAACATCAGAATACACATTCTTCTCAACTGCACATCTGACCTTCTCTAAAATAGAGCATATGCTAACCCATAAAACGTACTTACATAAATTCAAAAGAATTGAAATTATCCCATGCATATTATTTGACCATAGTGCACTGAAATTCAAAATTAAAGACAAGAAACTGCAAAAGCTCTATAAACACGTGGAAATTAAATAGCACCTTTATTGGGTGATAATGCTATGTACCCCCAAGTCCTCATACTTTTGATGAGGCTGCTTGTGTTCAGTTCATTGTCTAGCGCTGGGATTAGCAATGTGAACACTGCCCACGCCCAGGGGTGGAGCTGAGATACAGTGTAAGGGAAGGCGGGGCTTGCTCTTCCACCTCTCTCTCGCTCGCCAGCGCGCCTTGCGGCTTGCAGCTTGCAGCCATCATGAACAGCTGCCTTGGAGCCAACTTACGGACTGAAACTCCCGAGAAACTGTAAGAATAAACCTTTCCTTCCCTAATTTTGGGCATCAGGTATTTTGTCTCGGCAACGAGTGAAAAGTAACTAAGACAGCACCCTACTGAATAATCAATGGGTCACAGAGAAAATTAAAGAAGAAATTAAAAAATATATACAATCGAATGAAAATGCAAATAAAATTTACTGGAACCTGTGGGATGCAATGAAAGCACTCCTCAGAGGGAAATTGATAGGTGTGAGTTCTGATATCAGGAAAATGGTATGAGCACAGATAAACATCCTAATGTTGCACCACAAACTTCTAGAAAAAGTCAAGCCCAACTCCCAAAGAGAGGAAATTATAAAGATCAGAGCAGAGTGTAACACAATTGAGGCTAGAAAAGCAATGCAAAGAATTAATGAATCTAAAAGTTGGTTCTTTGAAAGAATAAATAAAATTGATAGCTGGATTGAATGGGACTTCCAATCCTACTTTTTTGAGGAATCTCCATACTGATTTCCACAGTGGCCACACCAGTCTACACTCCCCCCAACAGTGGAGAAGTGTTCCTTTTGCCCCACAGCCCTGCCAACATCTGTTATCAGTTGATTTCTTGATGGTAGCCATTCTTTCTGGACTGAGATGGAATCTCAATGTTGTTTTAATTTTCATTTCTCAAATGACCAGTGATGTTGAACATTTCTTCATGTATTTATTTACGTTTGTATTTCTTCATCTCAGAAGTGCATGTTCATCTCAGATGCCCATTTTTGGTTTGGGTCTGTGAATTGGGGGCCTGACATTTTTCAATTCTTTATATGTTCTAAATATAAGTCCTTTCTCTGAAGGAGAGCTGGCTAAAGTTCTTTCCCATTCTGTGAGTTTTCTTTTCATTTTGTTGGTGACTTCTTATGAAGTGCAAAAACTTTTTACTAAAATAAGACTCCAGTTGTTGATTCTTTGAAGTACTTCCTGTGCAGTTTGCATTTTACTCATGAAATCTTTGCCTACCCCTATGTCTTCAAGATTTCTACCTACCTTGTCTTCCAGTAGATTTAGTGTTTCTATTTTAATGTTTAGATCTTTGATCCATTTTGACTTTAGTTTAGTGCATGGTGATAGACATGGGTCTAGTTTCAATCTTCAACATGTGGAAAGCCAGAAAAATTGAAAATGTCATGTCACATTGATATATGTGCATCCATGTTTATAGCAGCACAATTTGTAATAGCTAAATCTTGGAAGCAACCAAAATCCCCATCAACTGCAGAATGGATAAAAAGATGTATTTCTATGCAGTGGAATATTACTAAGCTATAAAGAGGATAATCTTGAGGTTTTCATAGGTAAATGGAGGCAACTTGAGACTATACTCATAAGTAAAATGAATCAGACTCACATTTGTAAATATCATATTGTCTCCCTAGTGTAAAAAATAAATACTAATAATAAAAAACTGAAAGAGTAATAAAAACCAAAATGTACAATAGATATTGTAATAATGAAAGGTAAAGAAAAATTAGGATAGGGGAAAGGAGAAATGGAAGAAATGGAAGAAAAGAAAAGATTATATGTATGCAGGTATACACATATAACTGTATGTATGTATATGTGTGTAAGATAGAAAACTATACTACTAATTCTGTTAGTTTATCAAAAAGAACAGTTTGTGCTGTCATTGCTTGATTGTTTGATCATTTTTATGCCTACATCTTGTAACCTGAACAAGTATTTCTTTTTTTATACTTATGTTTTTATTTAAAAATAATCAAAACAAAAAAAGAAATAATACAGAATTTCAAAAAACAGTAAGGAATCAATTCTAGTTAATATATTACTTATTGTTATCTTAGAAGTAGTTGTTCAAGTTATGAGATCTAGACATAAAAAATAATCAAACAATGATAACACAAACTATTCTTTCTGATGAACTAACAGAGAATTAGTAGTATAGTTTTCTATCTTGCATACTTCTAAGATAACAATATGCAATATATTGACTAGTGTTGAATTCTTACTTTTTTTTAAATTCTGTATTATTTCTTTTTTTCTGTTTTGCTTCTTTAAAATAAAATAAATTGAAAAACATGTTGCCAAACTTAGCAAAAGATGGAAAGAAAAAACTCAAATTAATGCAATAAAGAATGAAAAGGGCGAAATCACTACAGATTCTGTGGAAATACAAAATATCATCAGTACCTACTTTGAAAGGCTTTACTGTCACAGTCTAGAAAACAAAGAAGACATAGATAGAGTCCTAGAAACATACAAATTACCAAAGCTAGATCAAGAAGATATAAAACATCTGAGAAGTCCAATATCAGTTAATGAATCTTAAAACATAATTAAAAACTTACCAACAAAAAAAGCCCAGGTCCTGATGGATTCACAGCTGAATTCTACAAGAAGTTTAGAGATGACTTAATATCAATGCTTCTTAAACTTGTTAATGAAATTGAAAGGCAAGCAATTCTCCCTAATTCATTCTGGGAGGCAAAACCAGAGAAAGAGCTAACCAAAAAAGAAAATTACAAGCCATTGTCTCTAATGAACATAGATGGAAGAATCCTCAATAAAATACTAGCAAACAGAATGCAGCAAATCATCAAGATTATATACCACAATCAAGTGGAATTCATCCCAGATTTGAAGGGATGATTCAACATATGCAAATCAATAAATGTAATACACCACATTAACAAAGCAAATGACAAAAATCACATGATCATCTCAATAGATATAGAAAAAGCTTTTGATAAGGTTCAACACTTGTTCATGATAAAAACCATACAGAAAATTGGAATAGATGATCTTTACCTCAATTTAATAAAAGCCATCTATGAGAAACCAACAGCCAGCCTCATACTAAATGGTCAAAAGTGGAAAGCTTTCACTCTAAAATCAGGAATAAGAAAAGGTTGTCCACAGTCACTACTTCTATTCAATATAGTTCAGGAAACATTAGAGCAATTAGACAAAAGAGAGAGAGAGAAAGGAATAAAGATAGGAAAGAAAAATTTAAATTATCATTATCAGCAGATGACATAATACTCTACCTAGCAGACACCCAAAAACTCCACCAACAGGCTTCTAGAACTAATAAGGAAATTCAGCAGCATAGCTGGGTACAAAGTTAATACTCAAAAGCCAATAGCATTCCTGTACACAAACAACAAGCTCACTGAGAGAGAAATTAGGGAAACCATGATAACATCAAAAAAGATAACATCAAAAAAATGAAATATTTAGGAATCAATCCAACAAAGGAAATAATGGATTTATACATTGAAAATTACAGTACTCTGAAAAAGGAAGTTGATGACAATTTCAGAAAATGGAAAGATACTCCTTGCTCATAGATAGGAAGAACCAACATGTGAAAATGGCAATATTCCCAAAATTGTTATACAGATTTAATGCAATCCCGATCAAAATACCATTATCATACCTCACAGATCTAGAGAAAGTATTCCTAAAATTCATATGGAAGCATAAGAAACCTAGAATTGCAAAAGCAATCCTGGGCAACAAAGGCAAGGCAGGAGGCATCACAATCCCAGACTTGAAACTATACTACAAATCAGCATGCTACTGGTGAAAAAACAGACCTGAGGATCAATGGAACAGAACCAAAGAGACAGACACTACTACAGGCACAGTAGGCCACTTTATCTTTCACAAAGGGACCAAACATGTTCACTGGATGTAAGACAGCCTCTTTAATAAGTGGTGTTGGAGAAACTGGCTTTCTACATACCAAAGATTTAAAGTAGACCCAGACTATGCACGACACTGAAGTCCAAATAGATCGAAGATCTAAATATTAAGACAGAAACACTAAGTCTATTGGAAGACAAAGCAGGTAGAAATCTCGAGAACATGGGGGTAGGCAAAAGTTCACTAACAAAAACCAAACTTTATGGGAAATGCTTCAAAGACTCAAAAATAGGAATCTCATCTTATTAAAAAGTTTTTGCACATCGAAAGTAATCACCAACAGAGTGAAAAGAAAACTTACAGATTGGAAAAAGATTTTTGCCAACTGTCCCTCAGGCAAAAGATTTTATCTAGAATGTATGAAGAACTGAACAAAAATCAGGTCTGCCAAATTTAAGGACCCAGTCCATAAACAAGCATCTGAGATGAACACACAATTCTCAGATGAAGAAATACAAATGGCAAATGAATGTATGAAAAAATGTTGAATGTCAATGGTCGTTTGAGAAATACAAATTAAAACTACACTGAGATATCATATTACTTCAGAAAGAATGGCTAACATCAAGAAATTAACCAATGATAAATGGTGGTGGACCTGTAGGGAAAGAGGATCCCTCCTCCATTGTAGGTGGGAGTGCGGGCTGATACAACCTCTGTGGAAATCAATATGGAAGGGCTGGGAGTTTGGCTCAGTGGCTTAAGCGCCTGCCCTGGTAGGCGCAAGGCTGTGAGTTCAATCCCCAGTGCCGCAAAAAAAAAGAAAAAAAAAAAAAAAAAGAAATCAATATGGAGAATCCTCTAAAAACTAGAATTAGAGGTTCCATTCAACCCAGCTATTCCCCTTCTCGGTATTTTCCCAGAATTGAAAACATCATACCACGGTGATATATGTGCACCCATGTTTATAGCAGCACAGTTTGTAATAGCTAAATCCTGGAAACAACCCAAATGCCCACCTACTCAGGAATGGATAAAAAAGATGTGGTATTTTTATATGATGCACTACTACTCAGTGATAAATAAAGATAAACTCGAGGCTTCTATATGTAAATGGATGCAACTAGAAACCATAGTCATAAGTGAAATAAATCAGAACTCAGATTTGCATGTGTAAACACCGAATTGTCTCGCTAGTGTAAAAAACTTACAGAGTAAATAAGATCCAAAAGTTACAATAGATATAGTAAAAGGGTAAGAAACTGCTCAAAGGGAAATTTTATTGTTTGATTAACCTTACATGCTTGTATCTGGTAGCCTGAGCAATATAACAACCATTGTTAAATTCCTGTCATCTTATTTTGAAATTCTATATTGCCATTGTTTTTATTTTTTGTTGCTATTGTCGTCATCATTTTGCTTTTGTTGTTGTTTTTTAATTGTTTGCTTCTTGATATTTCTGGGTTCTTTTTTTCTCTTTAAAATAAAAAAAAATACTACCTCTTTTTTATCCATTCTTCATTTGATGGGCATTTCTATCTACTTTGTCTTCCACCAGATTTATTTTTTATCAGGTTTTAAGTCAAATTCTATCATTAGACAAAGAGGATCACTGTACGACAATATTTCATACAGGGGATTATTCATTAAGAAAGTATAGCAGTTGCAAATACATATGCATGCAACAGCACTTAAACATATAAACAACATATTAATGTAATTGAAGGGAAACATAGAGGATGGCACAATAATGCTGTGATATTTCAGTATTCAACTTTCGGTAAATAAATCAGACAGAAAATAAATAGGAAAACAATAGATTTGAAGCAAGTCTAATAGACACCTTGTATCCCTGAAAGTAAGACTTCACTGGAAAATAATCAGGCTCAAAAGCTAGAGATCAAAAACTCCAGGCCCTCTGAGCTTAACTTTACATAACCTGCCTTACAGAGTAGGCAACAAGAAAGAGAATAGTGATAGCAGGTAAACCAAGATAGGTTCACTGGGGCTGACGATTTTTATTTCTAGATTGTAAAACTGATTATTTTCTGGTTAGGTCTTACTTTGTGGGAAACACAGCATATGCAAAATATTCTATCCAATAACAGAGGAATATATACTTTTGTCAGTCACTCAGAATATTTGCCAGGATGGATAATATATTGAGCCTCAAAACAAGCCTGAGTATATTTAAGAAGATTGGAATCACATTAATTTTTTATTCTTACCATAATGAAGTTAACCACAGGAAAATTTTTGAAAGATGCACAAATGTGTGAAAATTAAATAACACACTTCCGAACAGTCAACATGTCAAAGAAGTCAAAGAGGAAAATAAAAATAAATCACGAAATAAAAAATACTAGTACAACATAGCAAAAGTTTTAGGGTATAGTTAAAGTAGTGCTAAGGGGGAGGTAATGTACTGCACCTTAACTGTAGGGTCTGTGTTCCCAGAACTTCAGAGGATACCTGAAACAACAGATAGCACCCATCTCTCTCTCTCTCTCTCTCTCTCTCTCTCTCTCTCTCTCTCTCTCTCTCCTCTGTATTTTATTTATGTAAGCACGAATGGGTAAATTAGTAACAGTGAGATATTAATAGAGGGTAACAATATAATTGAACAATTACAAAAATGTACCAATAAGTTACAGGAATATAGTCTCTCTCAAAGGGTCAATAAGAGTATTAATACTTTTGGATCAGAGTTGACTGTGGATAACTGAAAATATAGAAAGTAAAACCATGGAGGAGGTAATACTGTATATAATGATGAATACCTAATTTAAAAAGGAGAATGTCCCATAAACAATGTTGTCCAAGTGTACAGCTTTTGGTTGCATGATAAACAAACACTGGAATCCAGTGTGCAACATAGAAACTATAATTAAGGGTATTATGTTCATTGCCTACATTTAATAAAAGTTCAGAATTTGAATATCTTTACCACACACACAAGTCAGTGGTAACTATAAATAGTGATGGATATGTTTGTTCTGTTTATGGTAATCATTATACAAAGTATACATGTATCAAATTATAGTACTAAACATAGTAAATATATACAATTTTATTGTCAATTTAATATTTTAAAATCAAACTGATTTTAAATGAAGACAGGTCAATAGAAAATACATACTACAAGATCAGAATTAAAAGTAACAGATAAAACAGAGTACAACACAAGGAACTTCTACATTAAACCTAATTCTGGCCTTTATAAAAATATGAGGTAAAAGTATTTGAACACAGAATGTTTAGATATTTGCTAAAAATACTGAAAAACATGAATTCACGTTCTTAAGATGGTAAAAAAAAAAAGAAGAAAAACTTACACAAATGTAAACAAGAAGGGGACAGGAAAAAAGGTGTCTGATTAAGATAAAAGAAAATAAGAAAACATTTAAAAAGTAATGAAAATAAAAAAAGAAAAAATGCATAGCACATAAAATTGAAAAGGTTTAAATTTGATTATTTGAGTATTTAAAAATGGATACAGACTTAGGAATATTAATTAATCAAAACAAACCCCAAATTTCAATTCACAGGATTTAAAAACAGGAAGATTAACTATAGATACTAGGAAAAACAGAAAAAATGATACGAGTATATCATAAATAGCATTGTTATTAACTTCCTTATTACAGATTAAGCGTGCAGATTTTTTAAAAACATCACTTAATTAAATTGATAAAACATATAAATAGTCTAATATTTATCGAAGAAGTTCAATCTCTCATTACAAAGAACATTCTTATCCCAAATGGGTTATATTTAAGGGAGAAGTAAAAGCCTGTTTGTAATTTCCTCTAAAATATACAAAGACAATGAATGTGTTAACTTTTTTATGGAATCATGCATGAAAACATTAAAATAAAGAAAAAATTGCAACAGTGTCTCTCAAATTAAATGCAGAGTGTATAAAGAGAATAATACATCTTAACACAAAAGGGAATTTGTTGTGGAAATGCAAGGGTGATCTAAATCTTTGAAAATTATGAAATTTACCATGCTAACTGAAAACGTCTAATACACATACGATTATACTGTCAGATTCAAGCAGAATAACTAATTTCTAACCTTATTCATAACTTTTAAACTAGAAAAAGAAAAGTAAAGTCTTAAGCTGGGGGAATTTTTGCAATAGTTTTAAAGTGTATATACAAATTCTTTTCTACTGTTCTCTTAAAAATGTCAAAAACACTTTAATAGAAATCTTTGAAATTTCAAAATTTTTGTCTGAACATAGACCTACTTTCTCTGTGATACATGTTAATGGTCAACTGTCAACATTTAGAGCAATTGCATATTTACTTTCTTTGTTTAAAAAAAGTCTGGTGTTTTTTAAGTGGTCACTGACACTATGTATCTATGATCCCATTTCTACGTATCATTGATAGAGTTAATATTGTACCTGTTTTTATTTTATCTAATATACATATTTTGTGATAATTTATTGTTGAATTTTCATTTCCTTGATAGCTGATGCTGTTGTGCACATCATCTATATATATTCTCTAGTGAAATTTTTTAATACTTTTCTTTTTTATATCCATTTATTTACTGCTATGTAACCCATTTATCATTAATGTGGTATTTCTATTATTCATAATATTCATTTTTTCTTAAATCCACTTTATCTAAAATTAACAAGGTTAATTTTGTTACATTAGTGTCACTACAGTGTATTTTGCACACCTCTTTACTTTTAGTCTATATGTGTCTGTATATTTAATGGGAGTTTGTTATAGACTATATTTGAATTTTGTTTATTGTCTTTTAACATATAAATTTATTTATAGCTTTATAAATTTATCTTACAATCCTGGGGAGTGAACATCCCCAGAACTGTTTGTAGTTTATCTTTTATTTGTAGACATTTTCTTACTTCATCATTAAATTTCCCAGACTAGGATAGAATTTGTGATTCTCCCTTCTCAGCTTTCCAGAATACCAAAATTATGGATATGAGTTGTCACACTTGGCTTTTTTGAACACACTCTGACAAAGTGTGTTTTTGAAGCTATATATTAAGATCATTTGCTTTATAGTGATTATAAATACAGTTTATTAGTGAATATCATTTTCGTTGTCCTAGAATTTAGAATATACTTTTGCTACTAATACAAAGCCTCTATTCTGCTTCCTATTAGTGTAGGTGTCTTATAATCACATACTGCTAATTCCTGTTTCCTGTCTCCTTTAATGTTACTGAAATTCATTTAACTTATCCATGTGCTACAAACGCATGAGAATCACCAAATATTCTGTTGCTATAAGCAAATCATTTTCTAGTAGATCAGTAAAAAAGCAGAAAAATAAAGTATCTTTTACTTTTATTTATTCCTTTTGCAGTGTTCTTTATTTTTTTACATAGATCTTATTTTCCAATCTGTACTATTACCATTCTCCTTAAAATGGTTTTAAAGGTATTTCTCAAAAAACTGGTGTACTCTTGTAAGTTACCTCCATTTTTTGTGTAGTAGTATATTTCTCACGTTTTTTAAAAGGAGATGAAGATTCGACATCCTCTTTTCTCAGGTTAAAAAAAAACAAATAACATAAAATTGATCATTTTAGTCATTTTCAGCAGTACAGTATACTAGGGTTAAATGTATTCACAATGTGATTCAGACCTCCAGAATTTTTCACCTTAAAAATCTGAAACTCTTGTTAAACAACCCTTATTTCCTACTGTCTCTCAAACTAGCTCCTGGTGCCCACCGTTCTACTTTTTGCTTGTATGAATTTGTCTACTCTGTGTTCCTTATAAGAGTGGAATATTATCAAATTTTATTCTTTTGACTTGATTCTTCCAGTTGACATATTAGTTGGAAAGTTTATTGAAACTGTAGCATATGATGGAATTTTTTTCTCTTCGAGGTCTGATTCTATTCCGCTGTGTCTATAGGCCACACGATGTTTATCCATTCATCACTTTGTGGACACTTGATTATTTCTACCTCTGGTTTACTATGAACATGAACATGCTGTGAACATGCATGTGGAAATGAATCTTCATGCCCCTTCTTTTATTTCTTCTGAATATATACCCAGATGTGAGACTGCTGTATCATATTATAACTGTTCTTTTTATTTTTTGAAAATGCTCCATGTTGTTTTCCATGAGAATTATACCAGATTACAGTCCTATCAAAAGCTGTGCCAAGGTTCTAATTTTTCCACACTCTCTCCAGCAGTTGCTTTTTTTCTAGGGTGTGTTTGTTTTTTAAGCTCAATTATCTTTGTGTCTTCTTTTGAAAGATCTTTTCATTGGTGTAGATTCTAGTTTACCATGTTTATTTTTTCTTTTTCTTTGAACATAGCCATTTCATTGCTTTACCTTATTATATAGTTCCTCAAGAGAAATCCCAAACAGTTCTTGTATTTTTCCTCAGTAGGCAAGGTACTTCAGTTTCATTAGAGATTGTCTTTGTTACTTTTCGCTTGTTGCCGAGACAAAATACCTGACGCCTAAAATTAGGGAAGGAAAGGTTTATTTTTATAGTTTCTCGGGAGTTTTAGTCTATAAGTTGACTCCAAGATAGCGTGGCATGACAGGGCTACAGTTTACGGCGGCTGCAAGCCACAAGGCACAAGCCGCGCTGGCGAGAGAGAGAGAGAGAGAGAGAGAGAGAGAGAGAGAGAGAGAGAGAGAGAGGCGGAAACAGAAGCGAACAAGAGGAAGACCCGCCTTTCATTACACTGTATGTCGGCTCCACCCCTGGGCGGGTACAGCAAACCAAACACAAGCTAGCGCCAGACTCAGCCCCATCAAAAGTATGTGAGGACTTGGGGGGACATAGCATACCCAATACAGAGATTGTCTTTGGTTTCTGCAATTTCCACATATTACTAGGTGTAGTAATAGCAAATGAGTACAGTAATAGTACATATAATCTAAATATACAGTAAAAAATTTATTGAGAAATATATTGCAAAATTACATCGTCATTGAACACCCTCAAAACTCTCCCTCCACTTCAAATGCACTTATTTCTTTGATGTTGCCATTTTCTGAAATAGATATTTTAGCGTCATTTTGAACCTTTAGAACTGTGAGCAAAATAAACCTCTTTGCTCTATAATGTTATCAAATCTCACTTATCTTGTAACAGCAATAAGAAATGAATTATCACAAACTTTAATTTTTTGCATGTGTCTATCTCTAGTATTTATGGTGGTGGCTTATTCTATGACTGAAATTATTTGCTGAATCTAAGAAAAGATATTGTATATCAGCTTGTTCAAGTTTTTTTTCTTAGTATGAGTATAGGAATAATCACTTCCAATTTCTTCATGCATCTAAACTAAAATGCGAAGTCTTAAGTGTTATTTCTAAGACTCTATTTTTATTGCTATGCAGAGACCTAATCATTCTATAATCACATACACACACAATTTTTGTTTTAAAAGAATTGCATAATACAAATTTTAATTCAAACCTAGTTCTATCCCTTTTCATCAGAATTATATAAAATTAGAAGTAAGCATTTTATTTTATTGACACTCTTCCTTTCTCACTTCACTACACTCAGGGTAATTATTATTTTCTATCTGATGTATATTCTTTTCTTTCTTTTACCTGGAGATATGTAAGTGAACACACATGCTTTTTAAGCAAGACTTCAATTATGCTTAATTATTCTCTAATCTCAAGATAGTTCCACTCAAAAAGATAATCAGAGGAATGAAAATAAGAGCAAGGTATTTGGCTACATAATAATATTTTTTGCAGGTTTTCTTGTCCAATTTTGTAATGATTATCATGAATCACAAACATTACTCAAGCATTTAAGGCTCAATAATATCTACTAGACTATTTTTTCTACAAGCAATAAAGCCTTGACCACAGGAACAAACTGTACATAGAATGAGTTGAAACTGAAATATATATATATATATATATATATATATATATATATATACATATATATATATATATACACACACACACTCTGGAACCTTAAATATAGTAGATGCTCAACATCTGTTGATGGCTCAAAATAAACATACTTGATTATTATGCTGGCAAATAAATAAAATATGGTATTAGTAATCAGATAATTCACACAGATTTATAACACACCATGTGTATAGGAGGAATGAATTATGATGCTACACAAAAGTTTTTATGCATGTGCGAATATTTGGAATGAGAGGTATACAGTATCGGGAAGAAGTCATGAAGCCAAACAAATCATAGAAACGTTTTAAAACTAAATTCTGTTGAGCATTTTTTGTCTATCATCTTCCAGAAGCTTTGCATGTATTATGAAATTTAATACAATTAAATAGGAGTATGAGATCAATATCCTTATTTTCTTCAGTTTAGCTTTGAGGAGACTGAGGCTTACAAAGGGAAATAATTGATCCCAGTTCGTGGGAGAGCAGTTTAGAGAGCCAGCACTTTTCACACTTCTGTGACTGGAGGGATATTGTGGGAACTCTAGATTGGAGCTTCATTTTCCAAGCTTTTGAATGCCAACTCAAGTATTTTGATCATTTTTTCCCCAAGAAATGTGGAGTCGATGAAGATGGAACCAGAGGAATAGCTTGTCTAAAATAATGTCAGATAATTAATTTAATAGCAGTAAGTGGAATAAACTGAATCTGAAATGGATAAAAAAGAGTAATTACTGAGAAATTCGTTTCAGTAGTTAGGCGTGAAGGAGAAAGTGCTTATATCAGGATAATAGCAAGATAGAACAAAATCAAAGGGCAGCGTTTACAATTACACTCCTTCCTAATTCTACCAGCGGAAATATTATCATACCAAAAAGAAAAATATTAATGGCTCTATTTGGTTCATAGTCTTAGATGTCAAACATAAAAGATCCTGCCTCTTAAAATATAGCCAATTCAAGAACGGACAGATGGATAAAAGGTTTATTGGCATTCAGTGCATTTACCAATACTCATAACTTCCTAAAAAGTATTTTATGATATAAAAATGCAAAAATATGCATATTTGAAAAATTGAAAGAAGATAATTAATATATATACACATATATATGTACAAATATATGTATGTATATATATATATACATATATATATATATATGTATATATATATATATATATATATACTGTTTGGTAATACAACCATTTTCCAAGAGGTAACCTTGAAAACTCTTAATTTAGGAAGCAGAAATCAAAGGAGATATAACCAAAGCACAAGTCCCCAAGAAAATAAAAAAATACAAAAATAAAAGCAAGAACTGAAAAATAGACATTTTCACTCAGGGCTCAGAACATTTAATAAAATAATATGAAAATGGATTATAATAGAAAGAGGAGAAGGCATAAACACCTTTGATACACAGACAAAAATAATAACTGTTTCTAGAAACCAGGAGATAGATTCCAATTTCCATAACTTAATAAAAAGACACTTTACATGCAAAAGAGCCCTAGAAAAGATTAGAGACTGAATGACCTAAAATAATGCTTTAGAATTGCCCTCCTTTTTTCCCTCTAAAATTTTATATTATTCAATATAATAATATATACAAAAAAGTAGTCTAGCAACAAATTAATTTTAGATGCCTGAATATAAAGAGAAGGACATGTGCAAATAAACTCAGCAGGTAGTTAATAGCCAGTTTCCCCTAAGAACTTATTGTCATCTTTACATCTGAAAAACAAAAAGAAAAAAAGAAAAAGGAAAGGAAAAATAAGCTTTTACCTTTGGGAATACCTCAAATATGTATACTGCCATCCACCTTACTAGTTAGTACATATCAATATCCTGGCACCAAAAGAGAAGGACTGGAAAGAGAGTGAAATGAGCTCAAAGGAAACATTTCTCTTTAAGCAAAGTACCATGAAAATATAGTAGATTGCAATTTCTTGGGTGTAAATTGTCATGTGTACACACTTCATTAAAAATGAGTTTAATATAAAAATTATTCTCGGTACTGCACTTAGGTGTTCATTCTCCCTACCTCTGGTAGCAGCACAATTTAGCTGATAAGTTAAATGTTGAAAAAACATGGTAATGCCATGGAAGTCAGGCCAAGAGCTATTAGGGATGGCTTAATGATCAGGATTAGAGTATCTAATTTTCCTGGAAAGATATCCAAATCCAAACCCCAGTTGTAATTTCACTTTCTATTTTTGAAAGATAAATGAACTATGTTCCAAATAACTCATTTTGTAAAGGTGTTTTTGGCAGGGTTACAAACAGCTAGCAATGTTTTAGGAAATATGGAGGCAAAAATGTCTGTTTTCATTTGAAAATTTAATACTAAAGTATTTTAAAGTTCAAATTGTCATTGTGTACTCTTTCCACAGACTTACTATATAAAGATTAAAACTATGGTATTTTATGTTGCTATTAATCAGTGATTAAACTAAGAATAAAGTATCTAGACTGTCTCTACCTTTCCCTGCTGAAGTGCTCCCTCTACCTAATTAGTGAATCTGGCTATGAAAATACTGTCTACATGATTGCCACACATAAAAGTCATGAAAACAGTTTTAGATTAGTGAAGAAACTGATTCCCAGTACACCATGCAGTGAAAAACTGAACAGTTGGGCAAGTTATGTAAGCTTCCTGGGCTGTATTTTGCTCACACTAACTGAAGGGCTTAAGCTCGGGGTGCGTTAGAGATCTTTCAGTCCTTGGTTCTTACCTTGTCAAGTCTTTCCCAGGATCTCTGGATCCCAAAATGACAGGTAAGAATGGGAAGTGTAATGACCTGGCTGTTTAACATTATTTAAGCACTGAAATCCAGTTAGATGTCACTAGGACAATGTAATCTATTCACAACTTTTTCCTCATGTTGGCTGAAAAAGTTCTCCAAAGTGCCTAGCAGCTTGTTATGTATTTGGTAAACATATTTTCACACACAATTTCAAATTCAAATTCGATTGACACTGATTGAGGAAAATCTGTGTGCTAAGTACTCTCCTATGTCCTATCACATAAATTATTATCTTAATCCTTAAAAAGTTACTAAATTGTACTTTGCCATTTTCATCATTTTATCGTTACAAAAAAAAAATCTGATGCTGTAAACAGGCTACAAAAGAACATAATGAAAGTTTCAACCCAATATTGTAGTACATAAACTTGTAGAGATTTTGTGCATGTATAATATTTTTGTATATATCATTACTGGACACTTGCTAGTGAACACAGGTTGTACTCCTCAAGACGGGTGTGTGTGTGTGTGTGTGTGTGTGTATGTGGTGTGTGTTGCTATGTAGATATCATTTAACAGATACAAAACAAATTTATTAACTTGGCCAAGATGACGAATCCTTTACAAGGGATCCAGGTCAGATTGGCTTCACTTCATGCTCCATACTCTCAGCCACTTTGACATACTACTTCCAGATAGTATATTCATTTCCATCTCCAATTTTTATTTTTCTCTCATCACTAATGGAGTACACCACAGAACCCTTAATGAAGTTATATAAATCCTATACAGAGAAATTTAGACTTGAATATCTTCTATCACCATCTTCTTAAATCCCAGTTTCTGCCAGAAACCCATACTTGGTCTACTGCATGGTTTTGTAAATTGAATTAAGTGATTTTGATATATGCTAATTTGACTATTCTGTTTAAGGAACAGATGGAGCTGATAACCTAACCTTTGTGGTAGGAACCTAGAAGATCTTATGAAGATTCTGCTCTTGGATTGTGTTCTATCTCTATCTTAGGTGTGCTTGCTGAGTGAAAAGAAAGAACATGTCCATGGCTACCCTACACTGCAAATGAGTTTGTAACCACCAAAAAGAAATATCCTGTGGGAAGAACACTGTGTTGAAATACACATTCCATTTAGTATAATTTCTTGGATAAACAGTCACATGTCTGTGCATGGTTTCGCTCTCACAGATATACTCAGTTGCAGCTGTAATCTACCTATAAATGCCACATTTAAATCACTTTGAAAGAAATTTGCATCTTTAAAATTTTAGTCTTAGTTATCCAAAGCAAAATTTATCAATTCCCCTATGCTTTAGTAGCAACAATGAAAAGAGACAATTTCTTGAATGGAGAACTGACAAGTGACAGTGATTAATGATATTTTTGTTTATTGACTTGGCTGCAGGCCAAATGTGAGGAGCGCTTCCCTAGACCCCTTGTTGGTAAAATTGCAGGAAAAAGCAGGTGCAAATACATTACACATAATGTAGTAGAAGAAGGCTTCCATCCAAGAAATACTCCCTACTTTAGTTGATATATTTTGTCCTTTGCTAAGGGAGAAATATGAGTCAAATTTGTTCCAACACAGTTGGATGCTCCACTTTCTTTTTTGGTCTACATATTGTTTTAAAAGCCAGCCAAGATAAACGTGAAAATCTCATGCTAATTCCTATTTCATAATTATTTAACACTTCTGATGGATTTTTACTTTTTAAATTTCTCTTTCAGACTCAAATTTTGTCTTCTTTGGAAAGGTACTGACTTTGGAACCAAGGAGTTTTTGTCAAAAAGTAAGTCTATTTTCCTTTCTTTATATGCCACTGTACAGTTTCTGTCTTTGAAAAGCTTCCATTCCTGTCAGGGAAACTAAAGTTCCAATCATTGAAGGCTCACGAGACAACAACTCCAGTAGCACCATTAACGTCCCACTTGCTTCAGTTGTGCTATTTATTTCTCTTTCCACCATCTCATCACTGAGATCCCAGATTTGTAATATTTATGCATCAAATGTTCTCATTAAAGTTATTGACTGTGATGTCCCCATAGGAGAGAGAAAAGTCAACTCAGGCACTCCGAGTCTACAGGCAGACATAAAAGGAAGTAAAAGACAAGGAAAACAAAGTGACACATTTTTACTGAGGGAGAAATAAAGTGGAAAACTGATGAAAATAAAACCCATAATGTGAAAATACTCAAATATGTATATTGGATAAATAAAAATTATTTCGTAAGCCAAAATAGACTTATAAAGAAGAGGAAATGACCATAATTTTTAAAATGCATTTCTGTTTTGATATCACATCATGGGGCCACATGAAAGCTTCCCCAATATTTTCAAAAAATCGTTCAAGTGCTCTAAAATGTTATGTGAATCTCTCCTGACATACTCTCTGGATTTGAATATTATTAAGGCATTTATTCCTATCAATTAAATGAATATATCTCCAGTGAAACCAATACCTAGACTCAGGTTTGCAATTCCCCACTGTATACTGATACTATAAGAAAGAAATAAAGTTATATTAGCAATAACTTTAATATGTTGAAATTTTGTTATGATTTTTAAAGTCTTTTTCCCTTAAGGCATTTGAGCACCACAAAATTGAACAGAGAATTTGAAATACAACCATAATCCATCACCAACTGTTTAAAATGTAGTTCTTCAAACATATGCAAGCCATCAATTCCCATTTCATTGTCAAAATCACCCCACATTCAAACTTCAGCTGAGTAGCTTCCAGATTCAGGAAATTCAATCCATTTGAAGCATTTGAAAGTGAGCAGGGTATTTTAGGCTGTCCAGCAAAATGAAGAATTGTATCCACAAAACTGCCAGTGATAACCACACAAACATAACTGCCTGATTGTAGTCTCTTTGCAATAGGAAAAAATGGAACAGAAATATCACAGAAGGGCCAATGTCAACCCTAGATCCCTGGGCACCCCAGGGTGTCCAAATCATCTCAAGTGGACTAAAGACAGTTGGTACAAACATCTTGAAGTGGAGCTTTAGAGCCAATTTTAAAAGAAAGTACTGCATTGCATTTTATGTTAAGAAGGTCTTAAAATTAAGCTGGATATAAACTTCCAGCTAAAGAGTCTCTACTATTACCTTACAGACCAACTAACAGGCAGTTGGCACAAAAATTAGGACATAGTAAATCATTCACATCCACAGCTGAAGCAAGACCAAACGAATGCACTAGGTCAGTGGATAAATATTCTGAACCAAGCAGAGTACTGCAGAAGGTATCAAAAGTAACCAGGTACTTTCCTGTTTCTGTATTATTTTAGATTGAATTGTTGGGAAAACAAGTAACTATTTTACATAATTGAATGGAAAAAGGGCCTTTAGAATACCAAAAACAATCCTCTTGAAGATTTTTCTCAAGAACTCTGATAACCATCCAGGTGCCATGGGATCACTTAGAATAAGAACTTTTACTTCCATTTTTATTGTTGATCCCAGGCGTTACAAGAAGTTCGATTATCAGCATTCTCTTTTTAAAGTTTCAAATAGTATTAAATTATGTATCTTTCACTTGGGAGACTATATTGAGGAATATTTCCTTTTGTTATTCATTCATTGAACACTAAATACATTTCTTGAGAGATATTCCCATAGATAATATCCCAAAATACACAGTTCGTGAGAAAACAGTGTACCAGTCAGTGTTTTATCAGAGGAACAGATATGACACAAGATATACAGACGTATAAGAAATCACAATATTGGCTTTCGGTGGTCAGTCACAAAGTTGGATGAGGAAGCGCGCAGAGGGTGTCTGCGTGCTGAAGACTGACGGTTTCCATTCAAGGTCTGGAGTTCGCTGCAGTATCCCTTGCAAGTCTGTATAAGGAGGCCGATGAGTCTGTGATGGGAGGCTGAAGAATGCACATCAGAAGAGCAAAAGATATGAATTACAAGCTAAAGATGCTGCTTTAGAAGCCAGGAGACAGTGTCCAAGCTGAGGGTGAAGACTGGAGCTCCGTTGAACAGAAGCAAGTCCCCTCTTCTTCATTTCCCCTTTATACCTTCCAGGTAACGAGCTACCTTAGGGTATGTCCTCCACACCCTGGGGCATAGAACTGCTGAGTTAATTTAGTTAAGTTCTAAACTTCAAGTTGACACAAACAATCAACCATTGCACTAAGAAATAGAATGAAAGGTCTATTCTCTAAGAATTTTAACTTTCAGGTCCTGTTTGATAAAATAGATAGCGAAAATATCTGCAAGATGCTGACTGAATACTAAAGAAGTTCTTGGTGACGTATTAAACTGGGTCATTACTATTCCTCCACATAAACCATTAAATAGAGTAGTAGGTATGTTCAATTTTCTATGCCCCACTCTGTCTAAGTGCTCTTAGGAAACCACAGATTAGCCCCCAGTTACCTGACCTTCTCACTATTCACCAAAAAAAGTAGTAACACTAACTTTGCATTGCCTCAGCCAAATGTTTAAGATTTACCATTTTTATTTTGATCCTGTTTCAAATAGGCATTCTAGTCTAATGCAATGACGAAGTAATGGTGCAGTGTTAGAATGACATTTTATGATATCTTTATCAGATATATTACATTGTTTTCTATTTGTCTTCTTTTACTTTTCTATTTTTCTGTCAGTCATCAGCTAGATATAAACTTTAAACAATAAAGCTCTCTATTCCTGCCTCTCTCCCTCTCTCTCCCTATCTCTCTCTCTCTCTCTCTCTTTCTCTCTCTCTCTCTCTCTCTCTATATATATATATATGTATATATATATATGCACTGCAATGCACTACACAAACCATGAAGCTATATATTTAGATGATTAATGATACATAGAAAGATGATCAATAGATATATAGATGGACAATTTTCCACCCAGTTCAGCACATTTATTAGTTTTGAACCTACTTAGTATAAGAGAAAGGAAAGAAGTAGGGAGAGAGTGGAGGAAGGAGGAAGTTTTCTTTACCAAATTCAGTTACATAGGCTGAATATTTTATAAATTATTCTAGATAATTTTACTCCTAAAAAAAGATGGCTCTGGTCCTTCTTACCCATGGTTACCTTTTTTCAGGAACCAATGTTCTAAATTATTACTGGCTTAGGCCTTTGAATATTCTTCCTCCTTTCTGTCATTTGTCTCTAGACAACTCTATAGATCAGCACATCAACCAAAAGACTAGAAAAACCATTAGTGATAAAATTAAAATCTCTAAATTCATTTCGCACACATCTCTTAAAGGAGCTTAGGTAAATGAAAAATTAAAAATGATTATTGCCTTGATTCATTTGGGTTGTCTCATTTTAACAGAGTCCCTCTAAAACAAACCACTGAACTGACTCCCCTTCAGATTATAATTCATCCATTCTCTCCCTCTCTCTCTCTCTCTCTCACTCACTTTTTCAATTAGATCATCTGAAAAACAGACTTCACCCTCAGGTACCTTCCCTGGTTATCCGGCCTTCTGTGTACATCCCGTAGTTCTGTGGAAATACGTGACTCAGTAGCCATCTGCAGGCTGTTCTTTCTCAAATCTACTGATCTCTTCACAGTTGTTTTATTCTCTGTTGCACTTGCCATTTGAGAATGTCTTCTCCTAGAATCTCTCTTGTAGTCCTGGTGAAAACTCCTTTGATTGTCTGGTCCTGTAACCTCTCTGGATGGCTGACATTCTTCTTCCAATCAACGGCAAGCTTTCTCCACAGGCACAGACTTCACTGTGCAGAATGGTATCAGAACTTCCAGTTAACTTTTCTGTGTCTTAACCTTAAATATAGATAGATACCATAGGTTATAGGATGTCTGAGGAGACTTCAACAGGAAGGAAGTAAAGAGCAGAATAATACATAAAAACTAAATGGAACACAATTGAAATAATGCAGTGCACAGGTTGAAAAAGCAAAGTAACAACAAAAACTTTTTTTCCTGATTTTAGGTAATTTTCATAAACTAATTTGTTTATGCCACTGTGATCTGTTTAGTTAGCTTAGTGGCTGGGCAAAAGTTTCCTTAAATACTCAGGGCTAAGCTTTCCAGTCTGGACCAAGTTTATCTATGTGTCCATATGTGCGTGTGAGTGCACGTGTGTGGCCTGGAATGCACATTCATTGCTCAGTTTGGCATTTTGCACCTCTACTTTAACACTCCTTTCTTTCTTGTTCAGAAACTAAGGTTAGCCAGAGGTGAAAAAAATCTCAGGGCTCCAGTTCATGAGCACACATGCAGTTCAGGTCAGGTACAAAACTGTACATGCCTTCGTGGTCTTTTAGAATCCCAAGGTTACATCTGTGTATTTTTAAAGTCTTTTTGAATATGTCATTTCCACAGATTTTCCTTTTAAGCTATTTGTTTAAACTCTTTATTGCTCAAGCTTTTGTAAAAATCCCTAAGGCACCACAATGTTGAACAGTTTCTTCACAGCATAAATCTTTTGGTGATATTTGATTTTTGGGAGACATATCACTCTGGTGAAAATAACTAAGTATATAAATATTTGAAGAATACATAAGGCAAAAGCATGAATCTTCATGTTTTGTTGGTAACCGTTGTTTCATTAATCCCTTCCATCTGACAATTCTCAGTATGCAAATTACTTTTCAAGAATTCTCACTATGCAAATTAAGGGTCCAGGTCAACCTCAATACTTAATGCTAATATAAGCCCTAGGAATTCATCTGATGGAACTTATCATAGTTTATATTTCTGAAAATTTGTATCATTCTTTGTCTACTTCTGTTGACCTAAGTGTACTGGGCATTCCACTAGGGCAGGGAAGTTACCTACTTTGCCAATCTTTATCTTTACTTCTACCCACTTACTTGCTGCCATGTAGTGAAGCACTAATTTGTTGAGCAATGATAGCTTTACCTTCTGGCTATGATGAACTCATTTACATTCATAACTTTATTTCACTTACTTACATCCTTAATTCCAACACTTTCTAAAGAGCCGTATGCTGAGTCCTTAATTGCAGGCTGAACATCTGTGCAAAGATGGTCTGATAGGATCACAAAGCCAAGTAAGTGTCTCCGCCCTCAAGCATGCTTTTGCTCTTTTCTTCACAATAGTTTATCACATCACTTCTACTGGAGACTCAAAATCCAGGCACATTTCTATTCTTACTTTATTTTCAGTTTCCTTACTTACTTTGAGGCAGTCTTATCTGCGTACTATGTATGATATTAATACTCATTCTTCATCCTACTTCTGAGGATGTTTTTCTAATACAAATTGTATCACAAACCTGGAAATAGTTCCAGAACTTCTAAAAATAGTAAGTTTAATATTCCATGGCTTGTATTTCCAATCTTTTTAAACTTCTTAACTTTTTGCTCCCTTGCACTTCCCTCCAACATTATTTCAGAAGATTGCTTTCTAATTCCTGAGTATGTTTTCTCTCTCTAAATATAAGCACTCATTCTATTTCTAATTGTTAAATTATCCCTATTATTCAATGTTTAATTAACTGATATGATTTATGAAGTCTCGAATCCTTAAGTTTAAACTTCTCCTCTGTTTTGAAAATTTCATTTGTCAGATACAGCATATGAAGTATATGTGATGACCTCTTTAACATATAGAACTAGAAATTTCTTTCATTATTATATGTCCGTTCAGTACACCATGCTTTGAATAACATATTGGCCATTTTGCTTAGATATTTGGGTTTAAAGTTGCTTAGTAAAACTCGTTATGTTCTACAAATCTTGAGAATAGCTATTATTCACTCTATTTTATGTTGACTAAAGAAAAATAACTAGTTGTCATCACCCATGCAAATGGCATGGAAGGGCACTATTTTGTCAAGCTGCTAAGTGATGACACTTAATGTTAGAGCGTCAATCTAGAAATATTATGCTACACTAAGCATAAAATATGTTCACTATGTTGTACTTGTTTGATCATATCATGAATTTTTGTCTAGAGATGTTTATTTGTTAAGCAGAATGCATATATGTTTTTCTTTTGCAAGTTTTACTCACACTTTATTTAGATTTATTTTAAATTATCATAATGATGAAAGTTTCAGGTATATGATTAGAAATTCTGCCACAACAAACTAGGATTCACCTACTAACACTTTATAGTGTTTTGCCCTAAAATATCATTACAAGAACACACGTTGAGGACAGAGATGAACCATGGAAAGCCAGGTTTTGAGATGACTGCCTAAATCAGACTCCAATGAGTCATCCTGGACTAGTTTTGGAGAAAGTAAAACTACTGATTTATTTAAATCACAGTTCTTTAGAATCCTGTTATCAATAGTGTCATAGTTTAGGCTGTAAAACAACTAGTGACAAAATAAGCAATGAAATTACAATTTTGTCATTAACAAAACTAAAATATTTGGCATTGGCTCAGAGAGAGTAAGAAATACTGCAGATTTGAAAACTATGAGTCTTGTTATGTCATGACCATTTCTTACAACTGTCATATATAATTACTTGTAAAGAAAATCACTTGTCATTAAGAGAGGCATCTCTGGGGCCTGGAAATGAAAACTGCATGTTATAGACTATTGCATGCTTCTTAAGGCCTCAGAGAGGTATAAGAAAGAGAGGAACTCAGTCAGAAATTGATAAAATACCAGAGATAGGAGAGGTAGGATACACTATAATTTTTTTTTTTTTTTTTTTGTACCAGGGATTGAACTCACAACCTCATGCCTGCCAGGCAGGCGCTTAAGCCACTGAGCTAAATCCCCAGTCCTATTTTTTGAGACAGGGTCTCATTATGCAGCTCGGGCTGGCCTTGTACTCACTCTGTAGCCCAGGCTGGTCTCAGACTCACAATAGTTCTCCTGCCTCAGCCTCCCAAGTGTTGGGATTAAAGGCGTGCGCCACCATGCCAGGCTTAGACTGTAATTCTTGAAGGAATTGTTTTTTTCATTTTTGTTTCAACTAGACCACCTAAAAGCTATTAATAGATTGGGCTGGAAAAGTTAAATGTTTATTGAACTCACTAAGTAGAAAAAAAGTTCCAGATATTTGATGTCTCTTATTATGTCCTCTCAACAGCAAAAACAAAAATGAAAGCCAGCCTACTGCCTACTGATAAGGATCAGATTAAAGAAAAATCTTATACTATTACCCTGTTTCATCATAGCTATAATTATTATAGTGTAAGGAAAGCTGGATTATCCTGGAGAGAATTTAATATTTAATATTAAGAAATATGCTCAAAAGGTAATTTTGGTATAATTAAGGTACATAAAAAGTATTGGACTTAACCTAAAAAAAGATTTTTAAGGAAATACTGTAGTTGAAGAAACAATCAACTATATCTTCAAAGACAATGTGATTGGCTCCATACTAAAACTATGCTTGAATTTTAATACCTCCATGGAATTAAGAGGGTTACAAAGGTGGAAAGTTTGTTAAAATCTATGTAAGAGGGTCACAGAGTTCCATGAAGAGGGAAGATCTTTCTAAAGGACCAAGAGTCACAGCGAACAATGGATAAAGGTTGGGTTGGTTGGTTTTTTTTTTGTTTTTTTTTTGTTTTTTTTTTTTTTTTTTTTTTTTTTTTTTTTTTTTTTTTTTTTTTTTAGTATTTTTGTTGTTGTTGTTGTTTAATGGAAGGGATCAAAACTAGTGTCTAATAAAGAAATTTGTCATACCTCCAAGGTATACAATTTTTTTGTAATTTCTGTTTAAGGGTGTTTCATTATGGATATCAAAGTGTAACATCCACAACTTATATGTTGTTTCCTTTCTCAATGATAAAGTCCTTTTTGCATTTATCAGATACTACTCATGCTTAGTGAATGTGACCTCGTGGATAAAGAAGGGTGAGCCTGGTACCTTCATGAACAAGAAGACCAGAGAGTGAAATTTGCAAACTATCCTATTTTCTGAGAACAAGTAAGAGACAGAGTTCATTTAGAGTGTCTTGGGGGAGGTATTTTTTGTTTTCAATTAAATGACTCAAGAAGTAATTACTTAGTATTATTGTGAAGTATGGAGGAGATCACTTTCATAACAAAAGGGACCAGGTTGAGGAAATAGTAATGGTGATGGTTGGTGTGTCTGAGAAAATTTGGTTTGGAGTCCATTGAAAGAAATAGCCTAGTACATAAGCTGGAAGTAGGTTTCTACACTGTGCAGGAGGAAATCCTTAACCTAGGCATTAGAAATACCTTAATCTTTCTAAAACAACTTTTTCAAGGTATAGGTTTTGAAATTCCTAGACATGCTGGAGAATCATTTCAACATTTATAGGAAGCAGACCCTTTTCCACATATTGACATGTTAATACCTATTCAAGAAATACACCTACAATTTTCCCCAATCTGAAAATGAGATCAGTGTTTTCATATATTTAGTAAGCCACATGCTATTATTTTTATTCTATTTCTTTTAAATTGTCCAGGGCTTAAGTGGACTAACCTAGTCTCAGCTACACTTTAGGGATAGGAAAAACAGCATGAGATCCAGCTTGGATCCAAGAACTAAGACAAGGACGTATGAAGAGTCACACACTGCCACAAGTTCAAAGAAGTAAGGAAATGAAACCAACCACTGTACTATGAGAATGCAATAAAGGGATTGATGCCTGTGGTTTTCTATCAATGAGCAAATTCTTCTTACTTTACCAACAGAGACAATCTGGAGTATATTTCATTTGAAGAGTTACCAACTTTTCTTACCATTCATAGCCTTTTACCCAACCTTGTGATCCTGGTTTTTAGTCTTAGGTTTACCTGGATAGCAGAGTTTATTACCAAAAGAAAATGTGGGAAATAGAGATTTCTTATACAAGTGGTTTCTATTTTAATTTGCTATTCGAGTTCAGCTTCAAGCGGGTGAGAACTCATTGCAGGTATTTTTCTTAAATTAAATGTAACCATAGGGTAGATTTTATCATCAAACAAAATCCAGATCCTTCATGCTGGTAGACAACAGAGAATCTCAGTGTTGACAGGTCCCATTCAAAAGACCACTCTTCTTTTTTTCTTTGCATGAAGCTGTTAGCTGTGAGGAAACCCTGTGTTAGATGGCCCATTCCAAATATGGTCATTTAAGGAAGTTTTATATGGAAAAGAACTATTTACAGAGGTATAGTTTCAGGTGCCTCATAAAAGAAAAGAAAGTATCATTAGGCTAAGTAACATCCACTATGACCATTCCATGATCAAGAGGACAAAAATTAACTAATTAATTAATCAGAATTCAGAGAAACACAGTCATCAATATTTAGAAACATTGAGAAGAACAGTAAACTTCAGTGTAGTGGTAATGATATAATCTTGTAGAGAGAAAAAGGCAAGGAAATAAATATCAGACATCACTCTCATTCCTTCTAATATCATAAAGGGATGTGCTAAGGTCAAAGTCAATATAAGGAAACAGAGTACAATGTGATCTGAGCAAGTGAGCAGGGTAGGGAAGAAATGAAAACCAAAATGGAGGGAATGAGTGGAAACAATGAAGCACATTTTCTTCTACACAGTAGTGTCCATCCCTGGATGGTAACTTATTTTTTTCTGTTATTGATACAGATAGTCCAATATTTCATTCCAAAGAATGAAAAGACTTTTAATCAATAGATTAGTTACTCTGTCCTTGGAAAGGACAGTAAGTTGAAATGAACAGTGATATTGAAATATTTCTTCAAACAATCCCTTAATTCAAAGGAAGTGTAGTCCTCCTATTAATGGACACTCTGGTAGATTGACAACTAATGATCAACTTGTAACATCTAGCTGAACTGAATCAGTGTGAAGCAGGGTGTGGAGGGCCCACCTGAGGATTGTGCCAACAACATTAAAAGAAATGGAGGGAAAGAAGTGGTGCTGTTGGTTCTCCTGGAGGAGTTTGTTGTGCCAGCTTTCCTGCAATGAGCTCCACTCTTATCACTGGAAGAGCTCAGGACCTCCCTGTCACTAAAGATGGCTAAGGCTCACTGTGGAGATCTGGTCCTTACTTTGAGTGTTGCTTCCTGGCTCCAGTGCAGATTCCTTAGCCTGCTGGCGCAGATCCTTCATCCCACCGGTGCAGACTTTCTAGCTTCCACCACGGACCTGTGAACCTTCCCAGTGCAGATCCATGAAACAGACTTGCATGAGATATTGTCATGGGCTCTAGGCCTCCAGTTGGACTCATGCAGGCATTGTTGTGGACTCTAGGTCTTCAGCTGGACTCATGCAGGGCATTGTCGTGGGATCCAGGCTCTCAGCTGAATTCTTTGGGTCTTTAGTTGTATGGACAGATTTTCTGAACTCTTTTGTATTTGACTCTTTTGGTGACTGTTATACAATAATCCTTTCAGTTATGTGTCCTGCATTAAATAGTTTCCCTTGCAAACCCTGACTACAACAGGCACAAAGAAAGAACTTGGGGAGACAAGCATCATTCTTATAAAACCTACAGATGCTGGTATTCATAATTTCTTCAAGACAGAAATGCCCAGGCACATTTGACACACTCATAATACCTAGCCTTGTTTTGTCACTTTCAAAGAATACCACTGTTAATATCAGAAATATATTTGCTTCCTTCCCAGCATGAAGATCTTGAGCTCAACCTTAGGCTGTTCATCATGGATTTGCAAAGTGAAGCTCTAAATGTAAAGATGAGTCTTTTTACTTCTTTCTAAAGGTCACCACCCTGATGATCATAGTAACCTTTAATTTGTGAGTTCTCAAGCACCAGAAACACCCATGCAATATAAACTGAGATTTTTCTTTATTTTGTTATCTGTTGTTACTCACTAAAATTCTCATTTTCAAATTCACATAATTTAAATTTAAAGGGCCTAGGTCTATGCTATACATAACTGAGTAAAATTAGGCCTCCACAATTGCTTTTTACTCTTCTTATGAAACTAAAACCCAGTGTATGTCGACATCTTAATAATGCTGTGTATTCCCAGCCAAGCAGTGGGGAAGCCAAACTTGGAAAGCTGAGGATATGGAAATAAATAAATAAAACACAAGACATTAAGATAAGATACTACATCAATCAAAAGTCTGGTGTGAAAAAAGTGTTCTCTTGGTTTTTTCTTTGTTGTTGTTTTATTTTCCTTATGTTGAAATTCAAAAATAGCAGCACAATACGATAGTAAATGTATTTATTTTAGATTTCCCTTGGATACAAAGCAATTATGTAGTATCTAATTATGCTGTTGTACTTTTAAGCACATTGATACATTATTAAGTATGTCACAGATTACATGGACAGTGGTACAATTAATGAACAATAAATGTTAACACCAAAGAAGAATGTTGATTTGACTATAATATTAGAAATACTATGAAGTAAATGCAATGTCAAATAGCAAAAGGCAAAAGAAAATCTACAAAAGTATAGCTGACACATTTTAAAATATTAAAAAAACTTATAGATAAGTGAAAATAATTAAAAATATGTCCTCAATTTAAAAGAGACATATTACAAGAGGCCATTATGTTAACATCGTATATTAAATTTGTCTGTATCTCTCAATTTCCACATTAGTCTTAATCATAATTTTTAACTTTTCTAAACCACAGAATAACCTGTTAAATCTTCTACTAGTTTCCATTGTTGTGGTTTTCCACTCAAGACATTGTTCACATATCAAGTAAAGCATCTTAGTATTTTAATTTGGTGTTTTCTATCTAGTTTAAAATTTTTAATCATGTATCATTGCCATCAGATAAAATTCAAAATTCTAACCTATGTTAAATTATTCCTCGTGAGGTTTGGAAATTAAATGTTAGGTACACTTGCTACTGAGTTGAGGAATACGCATATCACTGGAAAGCATTATTTCTCTGTACATCTATAAGAGTATTTCTGAAGGAAATTGGTATTTGAATCTGTGGACAAGTAAGGAAGATCCACCTTCAGTGACTATGGATGATACCATTTGTTTATTCATTCTGTCTATCTCTCTCTTTTTTTCTTCCCCTCTCTCCTTCTTTTCTAAAGCTGAGACAACCATTTTTCCTGCCCAACGAAATTGGAACTGTAGATTCTCTGAAGTACATGACAAGTTTAAGAGAAGAAAATCAGTAACCTATGTTTTGAACAATAAGAACCTGTCACACAGGTTGACTTTCAAAATTTGACTGGATGTTCTCATTTTCTCCATGAAGAATTGAAGAAATTACACACAAGGGATATATCATTTATGACTTTATATATTTGAAATAAAAGGATTAAATGAAGCAATAGAGAGTTGTGAGTAGCCTAGAAGCTTACTAATTCACCCATGTACAATCTTCTACCATTAGGAAATTTGGTCATACTAGGAATAGTTCTGTAATCAAATATAGCCCTCATTCTTTTCATAAAAATAGTTTATTAAATAATATCATGTGTTGTACAATGAATATTATCAGGGAGAAACTAACATAATATCTAATTAAAATACAATTTAAAAATAAAAATATGATAATAAAACAAACATAGCATTTGGAAAAGACTTCACCAGCCATTTATCACAAAACTATGAAAATTCTATAGTTTCATGTTCAAAAATTTTTACAAATAAGAATTGTAGGTAGTTTTCTTACATACTACTAGTAAATCAGCACTGGGAAACAAAACATTAACTAGCAAAGTTCAAGAAGGTATAGAAAATAAATATCAAATAAATTGTAGTTTCTACTTTGTCTTAAGGTAAAGTCAAAGAGCCTTGCTTCTGGCTTTACAAAAATAAATTATCTACATGATTATATCTTTCCTTGATTTTATTAAAATATTGAGATGACAGGCGAATCTAGTGTAACTAAATCAAAGGAGAGTCAAAATCTAGACATGAAAAGTTTTACACTTACATTTACATTTACATTTTTCAGAGTTCAGGAGATAATTATAATTTTTTAAAAGTAGATTAAAATAATAACAAATTATTAATGATTTCTTAAACGTTAGCTCAGAAGATAGTTTTGAATCTTTGGAAGGCTGCATCACAAAAATTATTTTGAGCCTCCATTGGTAATGACAAGAAAGAAGGCAGAAGAGCAGGAGCTATGAGACAGCTTTTTGTGTCACTCAGACATGAAAAGCTATCTGCCTCCCAGAATAACTTCAAAAGACATTAAAACCCTAAGCCACTTATAAAGGAGCGGCAAACTATGCCATTCTTGGTACCAAGCAAACATCTGTTGCACTAAGCGGAAGGATGGAAGCGTAGTCCATTAGACACAGTGGTCTGGATGTAGGAAATTCACTAGAGCCAAGCATGCAGCAATGACCAAAGTAGTGATTGCCCCATTGGGAAATGGACAAGAAACTCCATGTATCTAAACACAGGAAAAGTGCATATGGTAATGTGTAGAATTTAAGAGACCATTCTGCTAAACATACAAGGAGGAATCAGATTGCCATGGAGAAGGAAATAGAAGCATTGAAAATGCTGAACCCATAAAAGTAGGTAAAAGAATCTGCCTAAACTTGAGCTGAAACAGAAGAACCAGGAAAATTCTCCCAGCATGTGTGGTAGATTAACTAACGTTCAACTTGCAACACCCAGCTGAACTGAATCAGCATAGCGCTGGGTGTGGAAGGCCCACCTGAAGATTGCTGCCAACAACATAATAAAAGAACTGGAGAGGAAGAGTTGTGCTGTTGATTCTCCTGGAGAACCCTGTTATGCTGGCTTTCCTGATATGAACTCAGCTGTTCTCATTGTCAGAGGAGCTCAGGTCCTCACTGTTGCTGAGAATGGTTGCAGCTCTTTTTGG
>RJWM01010353.1:0-40649 GCA_004363535.1 Dasyprocta punctata
CTGTATATATGTATATGTAAGATAACTAAAAAGAACACTGCTGAATGTATTCGTTATTGAGAAAGAACAATTAATACTCATATGATTAGATCAATCTTGCATGTCTATATCTGTTAATGTAAGAAACCATTTTAAAGATAACGATGCACAATATTGCAACCATTGTCAAGCTTCTATCTTCCGGTTTTGTAAACCTGCAGTGTTGTGTATTTACTCTAGTCGTTTGTCTCTTTTGCTTGTTGTTTTTACTATATATGTGGTCTCTTTTTTTAGTTTTGTTTTGTTTTGTTTTTCTTCGCTTAAATAAAAAAAATGAATGTAAGATATTCACTGTCTTGCTATATTTCTGCAAAAATGTTTAGTTTTTAGGCCATATAATTATGCCTTTAGGCTACTGCATAGAGGATACTTTACAAAACGTATTATTTTAATTCACATAATTGGTTTAACTTGTCTATGATCTGTAACAAAGTGCTAGCCACTACTATATCCTGAGTTACACAAGATATGCTGAGGCAGATGACCCCAGGGCTGAGGACACACAGCCTAAAGACAGCTGGGAAACACTAGAGAAATGGCAATTCCCACATGCAGAAGGAAGGAGACTCGGGGGAAGAAATGTGTCCACCTGATTCTTTACATTACAGGTAGAAATTCTTTGCTTTACTTAGCAAATTCTCAAAACATCAGTCCCTAGTCAGCAGTGAAAATGTTTGTGGACGATCAGTGTGCAAAACCACAGATGCATGAGAGGAATATTAACAAAAGGACATATTTCACCTTCCAGGTCAGACATGCATCCCTTCAATAAAAACTTGTGAAGTTTCTGAAGGCATGCTTTAACAGACCAAAAATATCTAGCTCTAATCATCTTAAATGAGTAAATTGTTACCCAAGAAATGAATCTCACCCACTGGGGTTCGTGAAGTATCATTTGAAACAAAATTTCATTACTTTAATTGCAATGCCAGTTTCAATAAATTTATTTGCATTCTTGTCAAAGTTTTAAAAATAAACACCACAATAGCTGTAGGCAAAGAGCGTTTTACAGCTGGATGGGAGGAAGGACTGATTTTCTCAACCCCATCTCTGCTGGGAGCTGAGATATCGCAGGGACCAGCTGGTTTATGGTGGGGAATTCTATGCTGTAGAGCCTATAGTTTTCATGAAAAATTTTCCGTTTACCCCCAATAACACCCCCCAGTTATTCAGAGATGTGTTAACATTCTTCCTCTGATCAAACCTTTTACAATTTATATAAAGAACACTTCTGTGTTTGTTCTTGGGAACCATTGCTCCTAAATTTCCCACAGGTTGGAGGTGGCTCCTTCTGAGGGTATTGTGTAGTGACAAGCCACAGAAGAGCTAGTACAAAACCCACACAGCACACCTTATGTATCCCTAAACGGGATACAGAATGACTCAATTGAAGTCAAAAGAATTGAAAGTGAAACACTTTACATCATAGTATTATGATACATATTGTTATATGGCATTCTATTTTAAATATATATATATCTACACACAGCTGCGGTGTGATACATGCTGTTATGGTTTGTATCTGGATGTCTCCCCAAAGCTCTCATGGGACAGGCTTCTAGAGTTTGTGATTGATTCGTGGTCCAGTGCTGGGATTATGGCTGTGAGTACTATAACCACCCTGGGGTGGGTGTGGCCTACACACAATATAAGAGACAGAAAGAATCTTCTCTCATGCTCCTCCCTTTTTGCTCTTGTTGCTTTTGCTGGCTTCCACCACTATGAATGCTTACCCCACTGCCATGTGCCACCCTGCCTTGGAGCCAGCTGATTATGGACTAAAACCTCCACAAACTGTGAGCTAAATAAACTTTTTCTTCCTTCATTTTGGGCATCAGGTATTTTGTCTCAGCAATGAGAGAAAAATAACAAACACACATGTTGTAATGTGTTATTAGCCCCAGACATTTGGAAGACAAACGCATGGAAACAAGGACAACCAGGTGATAGTGCTGTTCCCAGGACACCAGTAACCTGCACCCTCAGTGTGAGCCACACTGCCTTTGGCCATCATATCAGAAAAAAAGCTGGAGTTTTCCTAAAGTCACAGCTTAGAAGACCAGCAACTTTCCAACCCTGAAAACAGAGTTGCCATGGCAGCAGCAAAAGCCATGGGTGGGAGAGCAGCAGAAGGGGGCAGGGGGATGGCCTGTCCCCAGGCAGCATCCCCCAAAATGCTTACACATCAGGAAGCCTGGGCTTCATGCCAGAGCCACCAAACCTGCATGGCACGTGCAGTCCCCAGGAATAAGAATGTAAGAATTCTCCAGTGAGTCAGGAGAGTTTGCAGGATAAGGCTGTCCCAGGGACTGCTATGGCAGCTAAAATAAAACAGTCTGTAACTAGCATGAGGTCAGACTACTGGCCCCTTGTCTAGTATGGGCTCCTCTCCTTGGGTGTAGGAACAGTCCTCCTTTAGCTAACACAGAGAGACCTCCCATCCCACCCTGGCTGGGCCCACTTCTTCCAGCAACATAGATCTGGATGTACTGAACAGGGGAAGCAGGAATGATTAGGGCTGGGAGAATTTCACAATAAAATCATCCAAACTCAGGATCACACAGTGGACCACATCTTCTGGGTCCCTGTGGGCTGCTCTTACTGGATGTGCACTGCCAAAGTAAGAGAGAAAAAGGACATGCTACGGTGAGGTGCCTGCTGCTGCCACCATGGTGTTTTCAGAAAGAATCCTGCTTACATGCTAAAATTCATGTGCTAAGTTTCTCTAAATGTGAGGGATCTGGCATATCTGTGTTCAGCACTGGTTGTACCTGCTTTACTTGGTAGGCTTTACAGAGTGCTGCCCTTCACTAACTGTCACAGAGGCGACTGCTGCACAAAGGGACATCGTCACATCAAGGGCTAAGCTGAAGGAAGTGTCAGGCACAGGACAGCTACACCAACCTCATTCATCCACTTCTGCCTCCCCTCCTGGTCCTTCCCACCAGGCAACGCCCAAGCAGGCACAGCCCACACTGAGTGTTAAACGCAGTCTGCATCCGTGTTCATTGCATGCACCCCCGGCTTCCCAGCCTCCACGGTCATTATTCTCTCACAAGCCACCAACAGGTGTGTAGCCCCCATGTGCCAACACAGTTGAGGGAAACAGCATAGCTCCAGGCCAGGGAGTGGTGTTAGTCACACTAAGGACATGTGTGGCATTCTACAGCTTAGCCACTGCCCTCGACACTCATTCTTAGAGTTTACAGAGAAATACAGAAATGCTATTTCTGAAAAATTTCTTTAAAAATGGGTCACTGTGAATTTCTAATCCTTTATTCCTGATTCTAATGACTTAAAATTTATGAAGTCTGTGTGGGGAAGAGTCCCTGACCTTAGTGGGCTGGAGGATGCTCAGTTAGGAAAACAAAAGCAGAGAAAAGAGTCCTTATATCTTCATCAAAGAGCCCAGCAGGAGAGAACTGTTGAACAATGTCACCTTAAAAGACATTGAAGTCCCCAATGAGGTACCCTACAAAGTGACTTAATTTGGAAGCACAGATGCTCCTGGGCCAGATAATAAGACTACATCCCAATAAACACTTCATAAATTGAAAATGCCCTAAGTGAAAATGGCATGGGTTATGTCTGACCGCCACACATCACCCTGCAGAAAGCTGGAGGTCCCTTCCAGCACATGGGACTGTCTGGGAGCTAAAATCTGTGTACAACTAACCCCAGGAAAGAGCAAAGTTTGGAATTCCAACCACAGTTTCTGCTGAACGCATATCACTTTCAAACCATCTTAAAGTGAAACCATTGTAAACTGGGGCCTCTGTGGAATCTTTGAACAGTATGTTAAGATTAGCCCAGATCCGGACCCTAACCCACTGTGACTGGTGTCCTTGTAGCAAGGGGAGGGATTTGGGCACAGACACACTAGGCAGAAGGCCACATGAAGATGGAGTCGAGACCATCAGGGTGATGTGGCTACAGGAAGCCAAGGAACATCCCGGTTGTCAACTTGGAAAAGACTCTCTCTCAGCCTCAGCTCACATCTTGATCTTGAACTTTCAGCCTCCAGAACTATGAAACAATACATTTTTATTGGTTAAGTCTTCCAGGGGTACTTTATTAGAGCAGCCCTAGAAAACTAATGCAAAAATAAAACAGTCATGAAACCTGGCTTTACCACAGCTCTCTCAGTTCAAGCTTCCTTTACCCTTTCTTTCCTTTTTTGCCCTGAGTCATGAATGCAGACTTTCTTACTGGTGTCCAGAGGTTAAACACTGGAGCATGGATTTAGGACAGAGACAGAGTCTGTACCCAGCAGCTGCCTCCAACCAGGCCATACTTCCTACTCCTGGTGTTTAGAAGGTGTGATGAAAAATACAGTGAAGGTTCAAATTTTTAAAACATGTCTTATAATAGATTAAATTAAAGCCCAGAAACTATTCCCCCTTATTTCAAACACATTTATTCCATCATTCTTGCTACTTTCTGAAGCAGTTCTGTAAGTTCTGTCTCAGGAGTGTCATTGTGAGGTGTGATAAAAAATACCATGAAAGCTATTATCAAGTGCCAGCCAACAGAACAGGCTTGTAATAACATTACTGTGCATTCTCCTCCACCTTACTGAATCTGGCATTCTGCAACTTCTAGTTCTTCCCTAGAGTCAAAGTGCCTGTAAAAGATAAACATTTTAAACTGACTCAGGACACTGAGGCAGCCAGGGTAGCACAACCAAAGACACAAAGATAACTTCCAGAAGTGCCTCAGAAAGTGGCAAGAATGACGGGTTAAGTGTGCTTGAAGTGGAGTATTTTGAGGGTGAAGTGTGTTCGAAGTTAAGGGGACTATTTTGAGAGTGATTAATGGCAACGTGTCTTTACTGTAATTATTTTTTTAAATTAAACATTTCCTGTATTTTTCCATCAGACCTTATAGACTGACCTTGACTTTGGCTCCTGCCTTGTGCTAAGCATGGTCTCTGTCTGGCTGTTGATGGGGCAGCAGTCCCTTGGTCATGCCCCAGATTGGGCGCCAGAAGCATCACCAGGTCAGACACAGCCCCACCTGCCTGGACCAAGGGGAAGGAGGATGGATAGGTCGCAGCTGTGAGCTCCACTAAGGAGACTGATATGTGAAGCGTGCCCACAGAAAGAAAATATCTGCTTTTAGGGTCATCTTGGAGACAGTCATCAGGGAAAGGGAACTGCACCCTAGAGACAGTTCTAATTTTGGTACCGGTAGAACAACTGAAAACGTCCTTATTCTACACAGAGATCCTCTTCGGAATCCTTGTGACAGGCAGGGGTCCTAAAAGGTATGCGCCAGGTTGCTCTCCGTAACATTGTTTCAGAGCCTGGTCACAGACAAACCAAACTGGAATGGTACATAGCACCCAAAAAGGCATGAAGTGTAGCTGTAAGTAAATCTTAGAAATGGATTGTTAAGGGAAACAATACAAACTGTAGAATAGTATACCAAGTATGATAAAAAAATATGAAGAATGTTTAAATCTGCAATGTATTACAGTAAAAGTCACATTTGCCATTAAACCTTCTCAAAATACTCTCTCCTCACTTCAAACACACCGTTACAGATTGTATCCAGATGGCTGCCCAAAGCCACATGCTGTCATAGATGGAGCTTTTGAAGGTGGATAGTAGCAAGGGGTATGAATATGGATTAAGGGTGTGTGATAACTAAATTACTGCAGTCCACTGATTGGTTTAGCATCATCTTGGGTGGACAATGGAAAAGCCCACCTGGGGCCATTCAGTAGGCTTGCAGCCAGGATGGGATAAATGGGAAAGCACAAGGGAGGCTGATGCCTTTTGCCTGCCACTCCATGAACTGTTTCTCCTCTGCCATGTCCCTCCCACCTGCCACCCTGCCTTGAACCCAGCAGACCATGGACTGAAACCTCTACACACTGACCTAACATAAGATTTTCCTACTTTAACTTGTGGGTATAAGGTACCAGCAACGAGGAACTAAGACATACATTTATCTCATCATTCTTCCGACTTTCTGAATCAGTTCTGGAAGTCTTCTTTCCTGAGTGTCTTTAGATGCACTGAAGACCCAAAAGTCACATGATACCACATCCATGAATTAGGTGGCTGAGGGCACCCTGTAATGTTTTTATGGACCTGCCTTTCCAATGGGTGGCACTTGGCAGCAGCATTCACCAGTTTTTCATCACACCTCATATAGATGCTCACACAAATGGACCTCCACAACTGCTTCAAAAAGTGATGTAAGAATGATGGAATAAATGAGTTCAAAGTGAGGAGGTGTATTTTGAGGGGGATTAATGGCAATGTGTCTTTTATTGTAATAAATTATGTTTAAACATCCACCATATATTTTGATCACCCATCTCATGATACAATTTTACATCCCTAAATTTTAAATAGATAAAACCATTCAATCTATTATTAATATTTATTAAATATTTTGAACGAAAAGTAAAAAAGCAGGTTGGAAGGCCTCCTGCCTGCCTCTTATCAGGAGTGCCTACTGAGGGAACTGCAAGGGAAATGGACTGGAAAATGCAGTAAAATCATTGAAAGATCTTTTGTCAAAACTTTAATTCTTGCTTTCCTGTTTTATCAAAACAATAAGAAATTAATTTTTAAAATATGCCAAAATATTTATATATCAAACTGAACACCGGTAACCTTTCTTGTATTTCTCTATATTTTATGACTCCCCAAAATATCCAAGTTAAAAATTCTTAGAAGTATTTTTCCACTAGGATAAAGCAGCTCTCGGAAACCTTCAGAGCCCTCTGCAAAACCAGTGGCACATGCGATCTAATTATTGGAGAATGGGGCAGGAAAGAGCTAGACTCACTGACCTCAGGACCAGGCCTGGCCCTTGGTGCATCCATTCTGTGGGATGTGACCAGCACCAGGCTGTGTAAGTCTCTATGCAGGATCCCCAGCCTAACCTTGGAGTGCAGCTGCGGGTCAGTTGACAAGTATGAAAAACAGATTTCCAGCGTCTAGACTGATGAATATTCAGCTGGAGCTAAAGAGGCTTCGCTACGGGGTGTCAGTGGCAGAGAGGGGTGGGCACAAAGTTTGTGGCTTGCAGGCTGACCAAGAGGCAACCCGAGATCTGAAAGCTGTCAAGGCTGAGCCTGGCCAAGGCAGGTGCTTTGGAAACCAGAGCAAAGGCAGCTCAGCTGAGGGGCTGGGGCGGGGTGGGGTGTCCTCCTAACTGGAATGTGATGTGAACAGCAGAGGTGCACGTCTTCTCCTAGGTTTGCGTCTGTATCCTGGAGGCTCAGGGTCTCTTTGCTGATGCCCCCGTGAGTGTGAGGGACAGAGAACACCCAGACCAGGACAAGCTGTGGCACATCTTTTGGGACCTTTGGAACATTAATCAAAGTACACTTGGAACTAATGCAATCAGCCTAGACTGCAGTGGTGGTGAACCTATGGCATGCATGCCACAGCTAGCTGTTTGTGTCGCTGAAAGCTCTGAAAGGTTCACCATCACTGGCCTACAGGAAAGTATGTGTAAGATGAGCTCACAGCTCAGGCAGTGAGAGTATCATAGACTCTGATCTTCCTAAAGCCACAAGTCTTCCTACAGGTCTTTCCAAGGGATGTCTAGCTCTAAAATAGGGCTGGCTCTACTATCTTGGCCAGCTTATTGCTCAGAAATAAGGAACTATAATAATAATTGGGATGTTCTCCTTGCATATGTCTAGGAAATTCAGAAACATACAAAGGTAGGATCTCTTCCCTCCCAGCATGGATTTGGGTTGCTAAACTGACCTTTTCTCATCACAGTCTTACATGCATTCTCATCGTCTCATTTTCTTTAATTGCAATTTTATCTTGTAGCATGTATTTAGTTAGGTAAGCCAAAAACACTTTTCAGGATCAACGTAGATGAGAAAGTGCCTTCAGGTTAGGTGCCACCAAAATCGCTAGCACCCCTTGGGGGAGATTTCAGAGGATCACTGAGGCCCAAGTGGCAGCCCAGTAAGCTGTAGAGCTTGCTCCATGTAGCAGGCAGAGAGTGTCGTCTAGACAGTATCCTTCACTGCTCAGGAGAGAAGGGAACAGAGAAGTGAGTGCCAAAGCAGAGTATAAATTGAGGAGACTTTCCAAGCTTCCACAAGAAAGGATTAGGGCAACCTGGGCATGGTGGAGCATGCCTATAATCTTAGCACTAGGGAGACTGAGATCGGAGGATTGCTAAGAGTTCGAGACCAGTCTGTGCTACAAAATGAACTGCATAGTGAGACCCTGTCTCAAAAGGACAAAGAGAAAAAAAAAAGTATTACAGCAAGTTCACAGCGAATACAGTGATCTGACAGAATGTGAGATAGTGAGAATGAACAAAATACAATTTCCAATGAAACTATCTTGTGTGGGGCGAGTTGCTGCTGGTATGTGGGGGCATGGACCTGAAATGGGAGGAGAAACAGCCAGCCCCAGGCTTCAGGAGTCAGAGAAGGAGAGTACATTTCTAATAAAGAGGCAGGAGTCAAAGCTGATCTGACAGATTTCTGGAGGTCATCTGTAGGAAAAACTTTGGAGTGCTGAAATCCAGGGGCAGCCAGTCGTGGACAGCAGGGGGAAGGCTGAGTCAGGAGGAGTTGGCTAGACACAAACACCAGCTCTGCCGAGTCTGTGTATCAATGAATGACTGCTTTTACAGAACTGGCTGCCCTCAGCCCCTCTATATTTCCTCTCCCTTGAAGAGGAGGAGTGTTTACACTGAAACAGACAAAAGCCCAAGGTCTTTTCCAACAGGGTCACCTAGCCAAATGAAAGATACAGGGTTTTCCCTCCCATTCAGACTCTAGGAGGTAAACATCAATTTTCAGTAATCATGCTGACATCTCACAGTTAGCAGATGTGTAACTTCTCTGTGCTTTTTAGGGTTACTGGTCTTTGGTAATACATTAGGGGAGGCTCTGGCAGTCAGTTCTTTCCTGTGTCAATTAGCACACCTGTCATTAAGAGAATTAAGGGACTTAATGAATTTAAAGCACAGGTCCAGGGCAGAGCAGCATTTTGAGAGCAAACAGCAAGGCCTGGTATTCTCCCAGGGCACTGTTCAGCATCACCATGACCAAGGTGCAATGCCTGGCCCAGCAGCCCTCACACTCCTGGCTCTCAGCTGCTATGCAGCAGAGCCATGCTTTATTTATAAAGCAGTTTCTCCTTCAGGGGTATTTAAATATTTCATAAATTTGTCTCGTGAAATATTAAGCAACCTCACCTTTCTCGTGACAGTCTTTTCAAACACAGAATGGTATTTTGAGCTCACATCCTCTTATTATAGCAATCAGTGAAACATTATTCAAACCAAGAGGAGTCTTGGTTCAAAAATTCTAAAATTTGGTCTCTATGGTCTTGTGCTACCACTTATATGATTCTAACCTATATGGTTCATGGGAAGACAATCTTAGATCAAATTTCTATCAAGCGTGAAAGACTTTTGAGGAGTCACTATATTTTCCCATGTTGGAGAGTCATAGGAAGCATCAAAAAACTACAACGTGTGCCTCCTGAGAACCTGCCATGTTAGGCAGGGAGGCTCCAATCAGAAGACAACTAGCCTGCCATCCTGGTGAGTGCGTGTGACTGACGCAGACTCCAGGAAGAGAAAGAGCTGTGCCTCCCGTACACCTACCGGCGTGCGGGCTAAGAATCAAGGACATTCCCCACCACCGCCCCTGTAAGCAATCTGCTGGTTTGGAGGACTGGCTAAGTTGATAGCAACTATGGTACTTAAAGCAACTAAATGCTTGTATTGTTCAGCTGATTTCACAGGCCTGGAGCAGGCAGTCTGAGCATCTGCTGGGAAGATGACAGCATGCAATGTAGCAAATATGGGGGATTCTCTGACTTGTCTTTGAGGCCCAATATTGTTCTCATTGTTTTGCTTTATTCTGATTAATTTATTTTTGTTTTATTTCATATTCTGTTTTGATTGGTTTTATTCTGTTTTGTTTTTGGTTTGATTTTACTATACCTGATGGAATGGTCAGCTATTCTGAAAATAGCAAGATATACTATAGTAGCTATTGTTTTCCTAGTATCTTTCTTTGAAGTTTTGTACCTACTGCTTTGTTTTGATTGACTTTGTTCTGTTATGTTTTGCTGGATTTTACTATCTTTAAAACAGGAAAAAAAATTAAAAAAAAAGAAAATTGCAACAAGTGCTCTTCTGTTCCTAGCCATCTCACTTAGGCATATGCTGTGAAGAAATTCGTACACACTTAAACAAGGAAATGTGCTTACAGCGATGATATGCAAAAGCAAACACAGCACAACACAAAACAAAAACCCAGAAACAATGTGAATGCCTGCAAAAAGAAGTAAGAGTGAAGACCATCAGGACAGTCTTCTCCCATTTTTAAGGGCTACCAATGGCTCCGGGAACAGGGAGAAAGAGGCTGGCAATGTGGAACTTATGCAAACCAAGTGATGCAGTGGAATAAGCTAATTGTTAATAATGTATTTTGCAGGTTCCAGAATGATAAGGTTTCTAATAAAACTCTCTGAAACAGCCAGACCCACCTGCCAGTGCAGGGCAGTTGGCTGTCCAGCTATGAGTCAGGGGGAAGACTGAACACACGTGGGTATTTTGGAAATAAAATGTACTCATGTCACATTTCCTCGGTTTTACTCCCAAAAAGTCATTAAGGCTCTGGAGCTGAACCTTTTATTCTATACATCTTACAAGATAAGGGTGAAGCTCTTGGCCTCAGAACACATTTGTTGCATGGCCCATTCTGTTTGGTTCTGCTCCTTTTTGGGTGTCATTTCAGAACCCCTAGAGATTTTCTCAACAGTCACATGGAATTATCTCATGCAGAGGACCATGTTGTAACTACAGTTTGTTTAAATACTATCCTCTTATTTAAAATTTTATTTCTGCCACCCTAGGTGTTTGCCATTTCTGTGGCATTAAGAACACTAGATTCTATGTTTTTCCTATCATTTTCTTCCTATTCCTTTTGATTCCACCCCTAGAATGTACCCAAATTTAAGAGCACAAAATATCAAGATTGCAAATCATGGAGAAACTAAAGGTCACTAAAAACAAACAAACAATCAATCAAACCTTTCCAGTCACAAGAAACCCACTCCCAAGTGTGCTGTCATAGTTTCTATGTGGAAAGAGCAATCTTGGTTTGAGATTTGCTAGTTTCTGCTGCTTCTGTGGGTCCTCTGGTCTCTCTCAGGGGCATGGAAGGCAGTGGCCAGATTCTGCCAGGAACCTCTACCAAGCAGGACAAGCCTTTTCCTTATGGTACAAAGCCAGGAACCAGTGCAGCTGATAGACACCATGGCAAGAGGAAATGAACCTATCTCCCATCAGAAATGACAAAACTAGAAGTGTCTTAGAAATCTGTATGTTAGGTCTGTGCCTTCCCAAGGTGGGAGGAGAAGAAGAAGGGAAAAAGAGGAAGGGAGGCAGAGACAGAAATACTGTCTGAGCTTCAGTTTTTAACAAAGCTGGAAACTTACAGATGATTCTGTTGTGCCTGGAGCAAAGAAGGGTCTTTGAAATTCTAAGATATTAAATTTCTAGGTCATTTCTTGCTAGTTGCTTTTAGTGATTATTCTGTGCTTAGTCTGCAAAGAAAGGGCCTGCACTTATGATAAGATTTAGAAGCAAATAAATCTGCAAGGCTGTCGACCCTTCTACATAATAAATCATGCTTGGCCGGACACTTCACTCCAGCGGCAGCCCAGGGTAATACTAGGTATGTAGTCAGTTTGCTTTTCACTCCAAAAAGTGCTTAATTATCTCCTTTGGATTCAAAGGCATAGAAGGCCAGTCATTTGGGGAGTGACTTATGACTTCCTCTTCTCATTTATAATCAGCATCACGCAGGTGGTGAAATACTAAAGTTAGAGATAAGCATTACCTGGCAGAGGTATTAAACAGAATTCCAAACTTCCTCTTTACAAGTTGTTAAATGAAAAACAGAATGTGCTTTCTTCCCTAAGAAACTGCCACTCATTGTTTTAAGCAGCTGAGATAATTCCCCATGAGGTGTGACTCTCAGCCTCCCACACGCTTAGCGAGAGACTGTCCCCTGTATTGGTCCCCAGCCTAACTCCTGGAGTGTTGAAATGAAGTTGATGGCACCTATGACTTTAGTAGATACTGTCTGGAGTGGTATATTTCCTTCTGAGCTGGACACTAACCTTAAATCCCTCCTGTTATATTCCATTTGTTATTTTCTTTTTCTTAAGAACAAATAATCTTACTTTTCTGATTTTAAAAAAAGAATACTTCTCATCACAAAACAGATGAAAATACAGAAAAGTATACAAAGTGAAATAAAAATCTCTATCATGCCATCACATAATGAGAATCACTCCTAGCACCACTGTATGTGTCCTGCTAGAATTTATATGCATATATACATACTTACTTTTAACTAGAATATAATATTCTTGCTAAAGTATATTGGTGTCTCATGTCCTTCTGACCTTTTGGCATTTAACACACATGGGTATTTTTTCTTATCAATAAACATATTGAATGCTTTATTGGAGAGTATTCCTGTATTAATGTTCATTTAAGTGTTCTCCAGTTCATTACTATCATTTTTATAAACAAAACAGAAGGAAAGCCAGGGAGTTGGTCAGGGGTGATAGAGGGTCCCTGAGTGAAGTGAGGGCCCAAGGCAGACCTTCACACAGCCACATGCTGTGAGGACCAAGCAGGGCATCAGTGGCTGCAGTGTTGAATGTGAGAGTGATTGCAGCTGCCTCTAGGCTTTCTACCTTACAAGGTGGGCTTGTCTACCTGTCTCCAAAGCTTAGAAGTAGTTACCAAGATATAATTTCACAGATGAAACAGCACACATCTCTCTTGGGTTAAAATCAACTACATAAGCTGATGCAATGAATTGTGATAGGAAGACAGCCAGAGCTCACCCAGAACCAGAGAAACAAGACTGATGGGGAAATGCAGACTCTTGGAACGGGAATGCCTCAACCATAGGCCCTGTGGTCAGGTGTCACTTTGCTGCCAGTGGATTCTCAGCAGACACACAGCAGGGAACAGTTCCAGCCTAGAGCCAGAACTTGGCACTTTGCAAGACAAGTGCTCCTACCAACGTCCTAAGCTTTGACATGCAAACAGTTTCATCCACATGCTAGCAACACTGCCTCACTGGAGAGTGAAGGAAAAATCAGGAGTTATTTTTAAAGAGAAAAGAGAAAAACACTCTAACATCAGATATAAGCTTTACAAGAGCTTGCAGATATTTATGAAACTCATGACAGGCTAAGTGTCTGCACTGAGTCATTGAGATTTAACTTGTCTAAACTCCTGCTTTCAACGATGTTAACATTTCCTCTTTTCCTTGATATTTTTCATAGTGTGGTTCTATATTTAAACAGTTCTAAATCTGAAGCTGTAATGTAAAAACACATTAAGTAGATTGGAATATGAAATTCAAGAAAACCACTAGGTCTAGTGGATGATTGGGGCACAGTTGTGGTCAAGGGCCTCACCCTGAACAGATGTGCAAACACCACGCTCCCTGCAGAGGAGACCTCCATTCCTGTCTCTAAATGTTGGCCCTTCCATTTGGACTGTGAGCCCAGAGACCAGGCTGCAACTGCCTGGCACACTAACAAGTTTTGCTCTGTGTCTAAGCCAGGCACTTCAGTGAGCATGAATACTGTACATTCTGTAAAGGACAGAAAGCGTCATTGCTGAGCTGGGAACCTCAGGTATGGAGCCTTTACAGCCATCAAGGGCAGTCACATATCCACCTGTCCCTCTCTCTGCACAGATGCAGACCCCACCTGAAGCCTCCGGCAACAAACAGCCACCTCACACAGGCATGCCACCACATCTCAGAAAGAGTCTGAATTTGAAGGCTGTCGCATGTATAGTGACTAAGCCCTTTGCAGCTTGGTATCAGGGGACAATCGGGGCAACCCAGACCCCTTCCCATAAAATGGCCAAGTATTTCAAGTCTGCCATATTTCAACTGTGTGTTTTTCCTCCTGTAGACCCACGAGCTCCTTTGCAGCTTCCTATAGGGCTTTACAGAAAGAAAATCCATTGATGAAATACTTATAAAACCGCTACTGTACACTTTAGCTGGTGGGCATGGAGCCTCAGAGCTTGTTCTATCAGCATGTTTCTGGTGCTCACAGAAGTAGGATGAGGACGATCCGATACCAGAGGGACCCACTGGTGTTCTAGACTCAACACCTTCTCTGTTACACCCAGGAAACCGCTGGGAGGAGGCACAACCTTGCTGAAAATGTTGACTTGAAATGAGCATGCTGATTAGTACCTCTTCTGAAATAATCTTCAGTCTAATATCCTTTTTATTAGTGGTTGACAGTTCACAGTACCTAAAATGGTTGTTTAATGCCAGTAAAAATATATAATAGAAACAATAACGAGGAAACAGGGTACTCAAAGATGAGCAGTTCAATTGATACACATACAATAATTGTCTTCCTATAGGAAATATAATACGAGGTTCTTGCATCAGACAATATACCAGGTCATATTTAGTACAACAAAGTGATCTAAGAAAAAATAGCCAGTCTTTCTGTTCATAAGTAACGAGAGCTTTTTAAACAAAATGCAAAAAAAGTTACAAATATTGATTGGTGGGCCGGGGTTTAGCTCAGTGGCATAAGCGCCTGCCTGGCAGGTGCAAGGCTGAGTTCAATCCCTGGTACCAAAAAAAAAAAAAAATATATATATATATATATATATATATATATATATATAAAACATATATATAATATATATATTGGTTTGAACATTTAAAAACTTTCTTACTACAAAAGACCTAGTATTTAGACAAAGTAACAGAAAACTATCTGAAGATCTTTGCAGCATTTGTGACAAGGAACTGATCTCCAGAATTTATAAAGAATACTAGGAATCATTGAAAGACAGATGATCCAACAGAAAAACAAAGATGTGAACAGGCAATTTAGAGACAAAAAGAAAGGGCCAACAAAATATTTGAATAAATGCCCAGCCTTGCTAGTAGTAGGAAAGTATAAATTTAGAATTTCATACACTAGGTTGGTAAAATGTTAAAAATATCTGAAAACATCAAGGATGCTCCCACCCTATTAGAACTCTATAGTGAGAGTACTTGGCAATACCTAACAAATTGAGAGTGTACATGCTGTGTGACACAATTTCACTTCTACATACATAACCTGGAAAAATTCTCATCTATCAGGACTCTGGACAAAATGTTGAGACAATGCGACCACCCATAGGAAGGCTACAATAAGGAAAAGTTGAAGGAAAAAAGTCCATTGCAAAAAAAAAAAAAAAGTACACTATAATTCCACTGACAAAACTTTAAAAACACAAATCAGTTTATGAACTATTCATACCCATTGTTTATGTATATGTTACTTACATGGGTCACACAATGGAAACGTGGACAAGGATTACAAACAAAATTCAAGCCAGTGGTTGGCTTGAATGGGTAGGACCAAGGATGTCAGAAGACTTTTCAGCTTTATTTTACCATGATCTGAAGCAAATGTGCCAAGTGTTGTTTCTGGCTCTGTGTGTGAGCGATTGTCATGTCCAAGTTTTTGATGCTGAATATTAAATCATCTGCTGTATTTTTCTATATTTAATTTCCTCCCAATAGAAAAAGAGAAAGCACAGATATAAATACAACCTAGCACTTACATGGATAACTTAACTTCTAATTACACATCAACTAATCAAATTAGGATAATTAAAGTCTTGGTGTCATTTAATGCCATGCTGATTAATCATCAGCTCCTAAGTACACCCTAAGTGTGCCAGCGTGGACTAGTCATACCCAGTGGCAGCTTCCACCCTCCCTCCGTAGTGCCGCCTCGAGCCTAAAAATATGCTTTGCAGAGGGATCTAATGTGAGACAGCTGTCTGAGCTCTGTCCTGGGGCAGGGTGGTTTCCAGCATTGCCCTGCAGTCAGCCCTAACCTGGATGGCTGTCTGAGGCCAATCATTAAAACCTGGTGCAGACACCAGCCACAAGGCTTCTCCCACACCTGTCTACATACAGCAGTGCCTGCAAGAATGAAGTTTGAGAGAAAACATCTTCAGGAAGAAGTGTTAAACTCGATGATAGAGAAACATTTCTTTTTCAAGAGAAACCCTTCAGGAGGAAGGCTATCCTGTGTGGGTCCCTGAGGACAGCCTAAGGGAGACACAGAACTGAAGTTCTGATAGGAAACACTGATTTAGCTGGCAAAGAACCAAAAGTGAGGGCAATCTGCAGTCAAATCTGTGATGACTTTTGTGTCCACGTGCACCAGGTGCTGTGTGGTGAGCCTCAGGGCTGGCACGGAGTGGGAATACACTACTGCCACTGAATGCCTGCTGCTCCTCTCTCCCTCTCCCGCCAGCCTCCTTCCCAGCAATGTGCACCTTTTCTATGCTTTTTCTCCACTACATGTGTCAAAAGTTGTGCCACATTTATTACTTACACTAATTAGTTCATTATTTAAATGACTGCAATATCCCTGTGGACAGGGATTTTTCATTATTTCACTCTTTTTTTTTTTTTCTTCGTGGCACCAGGGATGGAACTCACAGCCTCACACCTGCCAGACAGGCGCTTAAGCCACCCAGCCCTATTTTTTGAGGCAGGGTCACACTATGTAGCTCAGGCCAGCCTTGTGCTCGCGTTGTAGCCCATCACTCTTTAAGATGATCCTGTCTATGCTTATGAAATGCTCAGGAGCCAGTCACACATCCCAGTTCCATGCCACCTGATGGGTCCTCTGACCAAAAGCGCTGGGATCCAGCATAGTGACAACCCCGGCAGAAGCCAGAATTCTTTCTAAGGCACATGCCATTGAGATAAAGAACTGGAATAAAAGAAGCTATCGCCATCCCGAGGCTGTTCTGATAACAAAGAAAACAAAAGCAAATTCCTTAACCGCCACCCACTAGCATTTTGTACTTCAGTTCTGAAAGGATCTCCAGCGACTCCTTCAAACCCCTGGAACCAGAAAAGAGAAGCAGCCTCAGCATGAGCCTTGGACTTGGAAGCTGTGGACCCCAAACAGGATGAGAGAATGAATCTCACAGTATGTGCTCCTAGCTGAGGAAGGAGCCATGAATGTGCTGGGAGAAAGCCATGCAAACTGACTCTGTGAGTTGCATGCTCATAGGCACAATGCGGCAGGGCAGGTTCTCACACTGCCTGTCCACAGGGCCACAGCAAGACCAACCTCCAGACAGGAGGACTCGGTGAGGAGCACTCCCTGGCACACGCAGACCTGATGCTCAGTCCCACAGACTGAAGAGCAAGCCTAAATCCAAGCATATCTCAAATTCTTGCTGCTTAAGTGTCACAGTTTTCAGAAGCTGGTAATACAGACATTGCAACTGGCAGGTGTTTGGTGTTGTGCACATCTGAACACAAGGAGAGGCTGGCCTTGAGTTGCCAGGGCGACATGCTGTGTACTCTACAAAAGGCCCGTCAGTCCTCTCTTGGGTCTGGGAGCTGCTTCTGTCCCTGGTAACTTTGGCCTACTGGGACAGGCACAAGCAGACACAAAGATTTTAAGATGTTCTATTCTTCTGTTCATTGGAACAGTCTGTCATGCTGCACCCCCGCCCCACAGTTCTACAATGGGAATTCTCTCCCTGCTCCTCTTTTCCTTTTCACTCATAAGACTTAAACAATACCCCAGGCCTATATCGTGAGTGCAGCCCCTTCTCCCTCAGAAGTAGAAACTCAGAGTGAGGAAACTAGAGATTTGAATATTTTGTTCTAGCACTTTCTTTAGGTTTGCCATCCCATCAGCCACCACGTATCTTTCTTAGACTCTGAGACATCACAGACCATCTCGGCTCCCCCTCCAATTCATCCCTTGAGCCTCTGACTTTCCACAAAGTGGTTCTAAGTCTCTCTATCCTCACACATGCTACTATGACCACTCTCTCTCTCACACCACTTTGCATTCATGAACCTCTACCCACCAACCTGGATTTTCCTTTTTAAAAGATCTCTGAGGACAGCCACCCCTGCAGATGCGAAGGTCTCCTGGGGCTGGTGCAGTCCCTGGCTTTCCGTGGGGCAGGCAAAGGCACCAGGCCCCACCAGCTCATCAGCCTCTGAGCACAGGCGCCGTCTAGTCCGCCGACACACCAGCTGCTCAAAGGCCATGCTGGCCGTGGTGTGGACACACAGAGGCTTGTGACAGCTGCTAACACGTTGCTACTGTCATGCTGAGGAGCCAGAGCTCACGGGCAGGAGTAGAGCCCTGGAGACAGTAATTAGAGTCCCAAGGGCATCCCCCTCCTTTCCAAACACGCAGCTCTATGGCGACAGACCAAAGAAAGAACAGTGCCCGGCCGGCCTCTGAATCCAGAGACCTGCAAGAGAAACTGAGCAGAAGCAGGTTGAAGGATGAGAATTACACGATTTGGCTGGTAAAGGCCAGGTCATATGTGCACACGCGCACTCCCACACATGGCCGGTGTGCCTGCAAGGCCTCAGCTCTGCCCACATGGTCAGTGACTGGAGCCCCCCTGGCTCTAGATGGAGATGCTGAGGCAGTCCCTCAGCCCAGTGCATTGCCTTCCGAAAGCTCTAGGATCCCATTCTCCCCAGCACCTAGAAGGAGCTGCTTTTCCACCCTCCTCACTGGTTACTTGCCTGACCTGGCCAGTTAGGGCTTTGTAACAAGGCCCCAGGCTGGGCAGCTGGGCAGTGGGCATTGATTCCTCCCAAGCTGGAGGCTGGAGTCTGAGATCAAGGTCATCAGGCCTGATTTCTCTCGGGCCTGGCTCCCTGACTTGCAGATGGCACTTTCTCCCTGGGTATTCATATGATTTTCCCATTGTGTCTATGTCCTAATATCCTCTACTAATAAGGACATCAGTCAGATTGGAATAGGGCCCACCCAGGTGGCCTCATACCTTAAGGACCCTGTTTGTTTAAGGACCCTAAATCCAAACACAATTATATTCTGAGGTCCAAGGTTAGGACTCCAACATATGACTGGGGGGTTGCTGTACAACTCAGTCCACAGTAATGACTGAGTCCCTAATGTTGTGTTCCACCAATATGTGTTTAGAGAACAAGAAAGTGAGCACAGTGCCTGGCTGCTATTACAAAGGCACCAAAGGCTCATGGCTCTGTGTCCAACAGTGTTCTACCCACCTCAGGATCCTTTACCCATTTCCCATTTGCTCTGAGGATAGTTGCAGGCTGGGCCTGCAGCTGAAATGATTACTCCAGGATTTCAGCCCAAATATTACTCTCAAAATTTACCATGAAATATTTTGTTTTTATTATTATTATTTCATCTCTCTAGTATGTTGATAGTCTTTGGAAACAAAAAGACATCATTCCATTTATAGTGTTTCTAGTAGTGGTATTTCCATTTACAAAATACAGTCATTCTTGACTGCTGAAAATTAAATGAAAGCTGCACTTTTATTTTTCTAAATGGAAAATAGGTTAAGGACCCAAGGGCACACTCAGGGCCACTGGAACTTTTAGTGTGTCATGGTGAGAAATGATCTAGCAAGTGTGGAGGCTTCTGACCCACCGTCCCCATGGTTGATGACTCAGAAGACAGGGTGTGACTTAGAGAGGACACAGGAGTACAGCAACAAGCGGCACCTGCAGGGCCCCTGCAGCTCCCAGGCCTTCTCTCTCATGCACTGTGCAGTCAGAGCCAGCATCCCTCTGGTGTCCCTACTGTGGCTGCACGTAGGCCTTTGCTGACACCCATCTAACTGTCAGTCTCTGTGTATGCTCCTTCAGTAACAAAGCTGTCAACAGCAAGTGGCAGGCGCCTTTGAAACACAGGCAGCTGGAGCACACCTGTCATTACCCAGGCAGCACATAGGACAAGACCTTCCAGCTGTGCTCTGAGCATCTAAACTCACCAGCCAGGGACCTAGATCCAAACGCTCCTTCTGAGGTTCATTTCTTTTCTTTTTAATGTTCTTTTTCTTTTTCTTCTTCTTCCCCTTCTCTTTCTCCTCTTCCTCCTTCTTTTTCTTTCTTTTCGCAGTTTTGCAGTTTTGATGTTTTGCAGTACTAAGGATTGAATCCAGGGCCTTCACACTAAGTTACAGCCCAGTCCTTTTTCATTTTTAATGTTGAGGCAGGGTCTCATTAATTCACTAAGTTGCTCAGGCTGGACTGAAATTTGTGAACTTCCTGCCTCAGCCTTTCATAGGGATGGGATCACAGCTATGCATCACCATGCCTGGTTCATTCTCTTTTTAAATCTGAGAATGCAAAAAAGTCCCAAGGCCTCCTTCTTAGAGGATCTGAGAGATTCACCACTCTGAAGCCACCTGTAAGAAAGAAACCTTTACTGTGCTCGGAGAGTGACGGCTATCGCTCATGGTAATGGGCAAAGGCATGCAGAAAACTGCACGTGGAGTGTCACGATGACCTGTAGATCTGGCTGTAGCACAAGCCACCCACAAGGACACACAAGAGGAAATCAGGGCCATTTGCCAGGAGGATAATGGGTTACTGGCACAGAAAGTGAAAGGCTCCTGTTACCTTCTCATTTACATTTTAACTTCTGAATAATTGGGAATGCATCAGCTCTCAAAGAATAAAAGTAGTGACCAAGGGAGGCAAAGCTCTTCCTGTAAGGTGCCCACACACACAGGCCCTCTGCTTAAGGGAAGGCTTAGCATGACCCTGACTCATGAGAGGGTACAGGCCATTGTCTAGAGCTCATTTGCACACCTAGCAGTACTGACAGTTGTCCAAGTGTGAGGAAACACTAAATTTTGAAACATACTAACTAATTATCTGCAGCATTTCTGTGGGCATCTCACCTGCACAATCCCCTAATCCTTCCACACCACAGGAAGCAGGGCCTGGTCACTGACAGATAAACAGGTGCTCAGCACACGTGTGAGGCAGCACCGAGGCTGGCCTCTCGAGAAGCCTGGTCTTGGCCAGCTGCATCCTCCCCATGGTCAGCTGTCCCTGCATCACCCATGATTCCTCCCACTGCTCTCTGCTCTCACCCAAGACATGGGGCAGATGCAGTGGAAGCCAGCTGGAGGAGGGCCAGGAGGACCATGCCAAGTGTCCCAGTGTACCCCCACCCAGGGACAGGCCAGCTCTCTCTAGCGCCACCTTGGCTGCCCACACATGGGAACTCGACCCACTTCAGTTGTTTCTCTGACTTGTGAGGTATACAGCACCCAATATGGGACATCTTCCTGGGTGGCCAATGCTGCTCCTGCCCCTTACTGATCCTGAGGGTCCAGGGATTCCCTCATTCTCACTGGCTGTCTACACCCCATCAGAACATGTGCACACAGGTCAGGGACAGGCCCCTAACCCTACTCTGGTCACCTCCTCCTGCTTCTTTTACTTTCTTCTCTTTTCTCCTTTATCCTCCTCCTTTCTCCTCTTTCTCTGGGCCCTTCTTCCTTTTCCTTTAGGTCCTCCTCCTCCTCTACTTCCTCCCCTTCCTCTCCTCTTCCTCCTTTTACCTCCTCCTCCTCCTCAGAGTTTCCTCAGAGCCCACACTTGATTCTCAGACCCCATGGTCTTTCTGCTCCCCAGGGCTCTGCCTTGGTATCACGTGCCCTCTGTCCCTTACTGTCTCTGTCACTGTCTGGGTGCAAGCCTTGCATCTCCAGTACACCCAGGAGCCAGTGAAAGTGGCATTACAGCCTGGGGCAACACCAGTCCCCATCCTACTCATGAGGAAGATGAGGCTGTGCTCAAGGGACCCTGAACTCCAGCTGAGAACTGGTCTCAAGTAACAGACATAGAAAATACAAAAGTTCACACCCTTTCCTTTGGAGTTTGTATAAACTCCAAGCCAGAGCTGAGATTTGCAACCATGTTTGAGTAGGAGAAAACGCAGTGCTCTAGGGTAGCACTTTATTTGCCTGGTACTGCTAGGGAAGGGTGCTGCTTGACTCCCTGAAAGCACGAAGTATTCCCCCACTATGGTTACTTATGAATGCCTTACACAGCAACCACAGACTCCGAGCTATCCCCTGCACCTGTGGACTGCCCACCTCCCACAAAACATGGCAACACCACATTCCAAAATCAGTGGGAGCTTTTTCAGACTTCATAGATGCTATTTCAAAGCTGTCTGGCTATCCCTCCCTCTGGCCAAGAGCACTCTGCAGGGCCTCATAGGCCAGGGAAGGTCACTGCTCTGGTCTTCATATAACCACTTGTCACAGGGTGAATTTCCACTGATTGTGCTGGTGCAGTGAGTCCACAGCAACAGATGGCTGAGCACTGCCTGTCACTCCCTGAGAGGTAAGAAGCACCAAGTGGGGCAGAGGGTGCAGGCTAATCTTTCTCAGCCTGTCCCAGGGAGAATCAAGTGCCCTAGCTCACCAGAAGGCAAGAGCAACAGACTATGTTAGTCATCTTTGGTGACAAAATAGCTGAGAGTGTCAATTTAAAGGAGGAAGGGTTTAATTGGGCTCATGGTTTCAGAGGTTTCAGTCCACGCCCAGCAGCTCCATTGTTTTTGGGGCCTGTAGTGAGACAAAGTATTGTGGTAAAAGGGCATGGCAGAGGAATGCTCTTCAATGTTTGGTAGCCAGGAGACAGAGAGTGAGAAAGAGCCAGAGAGGGAAGGACTGGGGATAAGATATACCTTTAAAAGGCACACTTGCAGTGACCTGCTCCCTCTACCTGGACCCTATCTCCTAATAGCCTAATCACTTAACTCTTTGATGAATTTTGTGACCTCATGATCCAGTCACCTTCCTAGGTCCCAACTCTGAACACTGATGCATTGGGATTCAAGTCCTCAATATGTGAGTCTTTGGGGGACACTTCATATTTGAGGTATGCAGTGCTGTAATAATAACTGGGGCTCAGAGACAAGGCTCCACTTTCCTGCTGGACTGTGATGTAACTTATGGGGATAGCAACCATAACATCTTTAAGCTTTAACTCCATGTGTTCTTGATTTTCCGTTTTGTGGGCCTTGTAAATTCCCATTGTTGCTAACCCCAGCTGCCTGGACTTTGCATCACTCATACCTAGTAACGCTGATACTTAACCATTTGGGGGGCTTAATGCAAAGTCACACAGACTCTGGATGTCTACAGAACATGTCTTCATGGCTATCAGGACCAAGGCCTATGCAGAAGAGATAACCATGAAAGGTAGCCAAATTTCTGAGTGACAGACCCAGGAAGAACACAGAGGGGCAAAATGAAAAGTGTTCAACACAGTGAAGATTATTCATATTCTTTTTCTTGCCCTACCATAGGATATTTAATCTACCTCGATATTTTTATTTTTAAAAATCTTGCTCTAAAGGCTATATTGATGGCTCATGTAAGCTTATTAGAAATTAGCTAAAACCAATATTTGTTACTTTCACAAGGATTTATTTGAACTCATTTTGCTATGTGAAACCTGTGATCTTCAGGCAGGGCCCAGCTCAGCAAAGTGAGCCATGAGCCACACGCCACATGCCAGGTCCAGCTGTACATACTACAGAAACTTGGTGTGGAGGAAAGACTTGCTGAGCACAAGACTCCCAACCACGAGAGGTAGGGACCAGCGCACAGATGCCAAATGAACCCTGGCATCAGGCTTAAGAACTAGGACTACACTCAAGTATAAAGAGACAATTTAGAATGAGCTGAAACATAACAGGTGTGATGAAAATATATAATGAATGTTTAAATTTTTAAAACTCTCTTATAGTAAAAGACACATTGCTGTTAATCTCCCTCAAAATACCCACCTACCCCTTACTTCTGATACACTTATTCCATTGTTCTTACCACCTTCTGAAGCAGTTCTGTAAGTCCTGTTTTGTGAGTGTGTTTATGAAGTGTGATCAAAAATGTGGGAATACTGTGTTGAGTGCCATCCATTAGAAAGGCGGGCTCATAAAACATGGGCACTGTGCACCTTTTGACTTTTCCCCAAAATCAAACCGACCATGAAAGGTAAACATTTTGAAATTATTCAGGACATCAAGGTAGCCACAACAGTGTGATCAAAGACATTCACAAAAGACAACTTCCAGAATCATTTCAGAAAGTGGCAAGAACAATGGGATAAATGTTGGAAGCAAGGAGGAGTATTTTGAGAGGGATTAATGTCAATATGTGTTTTATTGCAATACTTTTTAAAAATTAAAACATTCACCATATTTTCATCATACCTTGCAAATCAAGAGGGGAGATCTTAGTTTATGCATTAGGTAGTAAAAATGTAGGAATAGTTACTTCAAACGGTAATATTAAGATATTTGTGGGTTATTAAGCATTTGAATTAATTTAGAGATGATAAACCCATAATGATGATTAAGGTTATTACAGAAGAGGACAATTTTTGGTATTACAGATCATTTATGGAAACTCTTCTATTTTTAAAAGCAGCAAGACTAGGATGATCAGAGTTAACTGGATTCTCTTGAGGCTAAAGCAGGCATCACAATCCATGCTCCCTATCCTCATCTCCCTAAGATCTCGTATGATTACCCACCACTCACCCTCCATCTTTTGGGTAGTTTCATGTTTGTTGCTTATTTCTTGGCAGAATCTGGACCACATAAATGACACTCTTAGGGATATTAGTGTCCTGATGCCTGACCAGTTCTTAAGCCTTTTTCATTCTGCTGAGTGGACAGACACTTTGGTCCCCACCTCTGTACCAGGCCCTGCTTGCTGTGATGCTCTACCACTTTTACAAAGTGTGAGTACTTTGTTCTGTGGCTTGGTCACTCAGAAGGCAGAAGCAAGGTGCCACTTCTCTGTAACTGGCAATAAGCCAGACTTTTCCTGCCCTGATTCTGCAGGCAGTGCCTCATTCACAGAGGGCAAAAGACTGGCTGTTCTGCTGGGTGTGAGCTATCAGGAGGGTTCATCTTTCCTCTGATGACCGCACCTGTGGCCCAGCCAGCACAAATCAAGACTCAGTAACCAAGTGTGGAGGCACTTGTCTGCAAGTCCAGCACTCGAGTGGCTGAGGCAGGAGTATTGATTGCCACGAGTTCGAAGCCAGCCTGAGCTACAGAATGAGTTCAAAGCCATCCTGAACTGCCCAGTGAAACCCTGTCTCAAAGACAAACAAACAAACAAGACTCAATAAGCAAGTGTTTCTGGAATGGAGAGCAGTTTTCCCAGGTGGAATAGAGATGCCAGCCTCTCACAGTGCTGTTCTCAATTGGCTCTGTCCTTTTTGCACTAAACCCCTCACAAATAAGATTCTAGTTGTAAATTCAGGAAGGCAATCTCTGGTAAATATTCAGTAATATGCCTCATAAAATGCATCTGATGCTGTTGGGGTTTTTTTCCTCCTCTTATGTTCAACACAAATATCCTGTCTTTGATAAAAGTCAACATCGCTCCATTGACCTTGTTATATACTCTTCCACAGTTGTCTCTAATAGTACACCTTGTTGTAAAGTCAAACTCAGATGAGTTCAATAATAAAATACACAGCAGTGTAAAACTCCAGTCATAGGGAGGCAGATTTACTACTGTCCTTATGAAAACCATCGCCTCAGTAAGATACAGTGTAACTCCTGTTTAGATGGTGTTAATGTGGTGTGTCATAGTAACGAAACCCTTGTACTGTTGGTATGACTCCATTGTTAATACCTGAGACTAGGGAAACATATTTCACTATCATGGTAAAAATGAATGGGTGCCCGAAGCTATCCAGGGTCAATGGGAATGTACAAAACCTTTGGTACCCTTCATATGAACATGCCAACTTATCTGCAACTTTGGGACAGATCTTTCCCAGACCCTACCAACACAGGAAAGATGGGGGCCCACAGTTCTGGAAAGTGCCTGTGCTCATGCTTGAATTCGGCCTGGAATTCTTTCTTTGGTTTTCCCTCTTGCCAACCTGCCCCAGAGTCCCAGCCACTGAGATGAGACCCCAGCCTCCTCAGAAATACAGAAGAGATGCGGTGCGGCTCCTCCTGTTTGGGGCAGGATACGAGCAGCAAGCTCTCACCAGCAGGGATTCTGGCTTACCTGTCTGCATTTCCCACAACACAGGTGTTGGGAGAATGGAGATAACAAAGCCACAAGTTTTTTTTTTTAATTTACAGTGTTTAAAAATACAGGTTTAATGATTACTTGGGAATGGCAGTCTGACAGATCAGGCTAGGACTGCTCGACAGTCCAGAAGGAGGGGACACTCCACTATGGGCCATGCAGGTCCACAGGGAGGTTGGGGAGAGAGTACGAGGAGACAACACAGAGGAGCCTTCTGGGTGGCCCACAAGGGGCAGCTGTGAGCCAAGCAGGCAGACTCAGGGCTGGTTGGTCTGCATGGTGGCCACAGGCTCTATTGCACAGAGACCTCCCCAGCTGTTTGGGACCCTGCTTGGGGTGATGGGTGCCCATAGTGTGAAGGCTGGCTTGCTTTGAAAGGCCTAATTTCTAGGCTTGTGGGAACAAGTTGACCCAGGGAGGGGTACCCCCCCACCCCAGGTCAGCAACACCCCACATCAGAGCCTTGGTCTCTATAGGTGATCAGGGTCCTTTCCTAGATCCAAGCTGCTGGGTCGAGCCTTCCCCTCAACACATTTGACAATTCTGCTGTGAAGGAGAGACCACAAAAATGGATGTCCAGGGCCAGGCCCTGTCCCTACTCCACCCCAGGTCATGCATCCTGGGGAGGGCACAGCGGCCTCGCAGGGCTTCAGTCTCCCCATCTGTAAAATGGAGAGAATGGACCAAATGATTTCTAAGAGATCTTCCATTCCTCAAATTTTATAACCCCCTCCTCGTAACTGCCAGCCCGGAAAATCTATGTTCTTGTACTTGTCACAGAATAAAGAATACAGGGCCACTTAATTCCAACATCGTGCCTGACTCCCAGCACTAACGCTGTGGGGCGCTGCCTGAGGAAGCATCATGGCCGCAGAGGGTCCAGCAGGTCCCTGTGATATCAGGCCCCAGGGCACCATTTGTCTGGACTGCATAAGGCTGACTCTTGAGGGAAATCTTTTCCTGCTTTGTATTTTTGCCTTATTCCCTCAGCCTAAAATGCAAAAGAAAAATAAAAGTCACTGAGAAATACCTTGCACTTAGCAGAGGGCTCCAGCTAAGGCCATTGTTCATGTTTTTTGTTTGTTTGTTTGTTTGTTTTTTGTTTTTTAATAGCATTCTCTCTGTTAAGCCTCTGGCGTGTTCTCCCAGGCTGTGGAAATAAAAACTGAGGTGTTCACCTCAATTGGGGTGGCTGCTTGTTGTTTGCTTGTTTTTTGTTCTTTTATCCTGCCCTGTGTGTGTCCACTCCTTGGGAAGCACCAACCTCAGCCAGCTTTGGGATCATGATTCCACCTCATGTCCTTCACCTCCACTCAGGCACTATTTTGGTTTTTTTTTGGCCTCATACTATAACTTTATTAACATCTTTGGGGAAAGGATGGAGTGTCAACAAAGAAATAACCCCATAGATGTTCATTTAAATTGAGCAAAACCCATATGTAAAGCTGCCCACGAGTGTCTGGCTGGGGACTGAGCTTGGGAGGTGCCTGGACATGGGGCTGGGCCTGTGCTGCTGGATCAGTCTGTATTTCCCATGGTGGCAGTGCCACCTACAACATGCAATCAAAAACTACAGTAAGTGTTTTTATTACAGTAAAAGACATGCTGTCATTAATGTTTCTCAAATATTCCCCTTCACTCTGAACACACATATCCCTTTTCTTTTGCCATCTTCTGAGGCAGTTCTGGAAATTTCGTTTCGTGAGTGTCTTTAGTTATGCTGTCATAGATGAATTGATATCCTGAATCATTCCAAAATATTTAGATTTCACAATCACTTTGACTTTAGAAAAAAGTCAGAAGACATACGCTACCAGATCCGGTACATCAGCTGGATGAGGATGCACTAATGCTTTTATGAGCCTGCTTTTCTGGTGGATGACTCTCAGCACCTGCGTTCGGCACATTTTTTATCACATCTCATGAGTAGGGCGGGAAAGATTTTGAGAGGTTTAATGACAATGTGTCTTCTTCTGTAATGCATTTTTAAAAATTTGTTCACTGTATATTTTGACTACTCCTATTCTTCAGTTTTATTTATCCCAAAATCAAATGGAAAAACTTTCATTGGCCTTATATAATAAAAATATTATTTTAGAAGCATTTTCAAAATGAAACATAAATTTACCTTTAAACTTACTTTCATAGGCAAAGATCTACAAATATAAGAATATGCACCACAAATCTGCATATAACTAAACATATACTCACTTAGAACTGTGTACCATACCAACACAGGAGAATCAGAGCATTTCTTGTCCCACTAAAAAATTATGTAGACATAGAAACTCATGGATTTCCTCAAAAACATGTTAAGACTCATAAACTACGTCACCATGAGTGTTTCAGTGATTTTAAAAGTGTATTTGATACTTTGCCTTCTTGAACAGAGGTCTTCAAATACAGTAGAGTTAAAGATACTTTCTCTGACACGCCCAACAAATAGACTGTGGGGTTATTCACCACCACCTGGTTAGGATTATAATCAGATGCATACATACTACAGTTTGCTATGAATGTGTTTGGGTTATTTAACCTAAAGTAATCAAATTTGGGGGATACAGGGAATAGCGAGTTAGTGTTCATGGGTACAGAGCTTCATTCTGGGATGAAGAGATTCTAAGGGGAGATGGTGGCAATGGCCACACAGCCATGACAATGTGCTTAATGACACTGCATTATATACATAGAAATGGCTAAAATGGTACATTTTATGTCACATTTTACTTCACTAATAAATTGGTTTTTAAAAAGCAAAAAGATTATTTAATGGTAAACTGCTAGATTAACTGATTCTCCTCACCTAAAACTTTATCATTTAGTGACAGTTTAATAATATCACTTCTGTCATCCTTTCCTTCCATTACTTCTAAAATTGCAGAAAAATGACTAGTACACTTGGGTTTCAATTGTGAAAATACACTTGAGGATAACATTAAATCTGCCCAGGCTCTGACACATCCTCAAAAGACAAGAGAAATCAAAACCCAGAGACAACTTTAATCAGAGACGCTGGCTGCTCTCAGCACTCACCTGTGACATGCAACTTAGGCCACCACTCCATTACTGATATGTGAAATTTCACTCTACCTAGAAAACAACTTCTTACCTTTTCCTTCACCCTCACTGATCAAACTCTTTTATTACAATAGTGATTCCCAGCAGTGACTAAAGCTCATCCCATGCCCCAGGAGCTCCTATTTCAGTTGCATGCTCCCCTTACCTTTCTGAGAAATATTTTCTTCAGTGTCCTGTGGGGCAGCCTGATCATTGCTTACTGTCGGGGCTGGGGCCGGCTCCACTGGCACCGCAGCCATCTGCCCACCCTGCGGCCGCCTCTCCCTTTCTCACTTGTCTCAGCACTGCACCCCTGTGCGTCACCAGGCAGCAGCGCTGGGCACATCTTGCTTCCCTCCCCCTCGCCCTCTCCTGTAGCCGCAGATACCACTCAGAGGAGGCCTCCACCTAGTAGGCAGTAGCCAGGAGGCAACACAGAGCTCTGAGAACCCGGGGAAGAAAGGGAGCCAGAGAGAAATCCTCCTCGAGGCTGGCAGAGCCTCTAAGTGCACTTATTTACGCTGCTCTGCATCTGAACAGGCTTTAACGCAACATCTGGTGGAGTCTGTCAGAGCTACAGCCTCACGTGGAACTAGTTAACTGTTAAAAAAAAACTGTCAAAAATGCTCTGAGTGGCAGATCATGAGACCACCCCCCAGAGCACCTGTGCAACTGTCACAGGCCAGGATGACAGTCTGCTTAATGGCACATGAAATGACACCTCTTTCTCTTTCTGTATTGTTTAAACTCACAAGAGGAGGCATTTGTAGGAGGAAGGTAGAAAATAGTGGCTGATTTTTTTGTTAGCGGATCAGCTAACGTGGTGATTAAGCAGGGATGACAGTATGCATTCACATGACCTCTTCGCTTCAGAGTCTCAAACACACAGACACGTCAGTGCATGTATATACACACGTGCTCTACAATAGGTCACAACATCAAGGAAGATGCCACTGAGAGTTGGCACTAAGTAGGAACAGGAAAACTGGTAATATTAGTAGTGCTCTTTCTATTCTCACATACATGTTACCTATTTTTTCACCTGAGCCTAAGCTGTCTCTGTCCATTCTCAGTCTTGACAGCTCCCCTTGTCCCATCACAGGAAACTTAGAACAACTCTGGTTCTACTCCTTTCCACTGAAATTTATCCACATTTTACCCCTCTGAAAAACTGTCTGAACCCCATTCCTGTTGGCCACCCACACAGGAGGAAGCATGTTTTGGGAACACACCAGTGACCCTTCTCAGACCTGCTCACTACTTGGAGGCAAAGCTCCCACAGAAGACATGGTCTTAACCTAGTCTGTGTCCCCTCACAGTGACCAGTGTGGTAGAACCGCGGACATTGTTGAAAGACATGCTGAAAGACATATTGAAATACTCCAGGGTATTTCTGAGTGTTGAAGGGGAAAATACAAAATATCTCCCGTAACACCTGGACTCTTGTGGCCCTTCATGAGCATTTTGTTTTAATTATTTTACTATATAGCATCCAGGCTTGATTAAGACTTAAAAGGATTTTTACTGAATTTTTAATATGTGCAGGTTGGGTAGCGTTGAAGCTCTGGAATTGTTTTAAGGACATGGAAATACAAATGAAAATCCCCCACCCCGACTAACTCTCTGCAGCCCATTCAAGCCCTTAGAGAAGTCCTTGGCTGATGTGTAGACATGGTCACAGATTGGCTTCGTCAGTGTTGCCTAGGAATCATTTAATGGAGAGAGAGCAGTGGGCTCATTCTGGTGTACAAATATTTTCTCAGGGTATTTTGCACACGGAACAAAATTAAAAACTTCTTAAGAAATTGTTTGAACATTTGCTTCTAAGGGCATATATCAAAGAAGGAATCCTGAGTTCCACAAGAAATGTCTCAACAACAAAGCTAAACTCACCAGAGCTGTGCTGAACATCCAGGGTTAGGACTGATGCTGGGGTAGAGACCTTCTCCCTGGTCTGGATGTAGACTATGAAGACTGAGCTCTATCCTGTTATTCCTGGGATCAGGAAGTTTGTGTGTGTTTGAGGAACACAAACTGCAGGAATACGCAAACAGATCTACCAAACGATCATCTTTCTTGTACCAGTTTGCCACAATTCTAGGGCACAGCCTGATCCCTGGCAACTCGTTTCCCACCTCTCAGCTCAAGGCTGAGTTGGTGAAAGGGAAGAGAACTGGATGAGAGAAATGGAGAGGCATATTTGAATAATTCTGACCTAAAGTCACTAGTTTTTAATAATTGTATTTCGAGTTATCCTACATGCAATTTGATGCAAACTTCCATAAGAATTAAAAGGTAATTATCCAGGATGTAGTGCCTTTGAACGTGCATTAGCTAAACAGATCGGGTCTTTGATCTCTGAACAAAGAATGGCCATGTCAGATCAGGGGCTTTGCAACAGAAACCTTTATTCTTAATGGAATGTAATTGCAGGTGGCTGTGTGTCTGTGGACCGGATGTTGTCATGGTGACTATAGAAGCAAGTGCCTTTTATTTTATGCCACGGGAGATCATCATAACAACCTTGGCCTATTCATCTCCAGCTATGTTTTTCAAAAGTTATTTTAAAAAACAGCTCTCACTGTTTTTTTGGTTACTGCTGTAAAGGAATTGCTATTGTCATCTTCTGTGTATCTGACCCCAATGACAGAAGCAAAATGATCACCAGGACCAAGGAATAAACAACCACCACCGCACCAGGAAGCATCTGCCCTGTGCTACCATCAGTCATTGTGACCTCAGCGTGGAAACATCATCACATGCCTTCCTCTGCTATGCCTAGAATTGCATTTCTATATGCAATATGCCTATATGTCACAATTCGCATGGACAATAATAGACCTCTGTCAAGGACAACACCTGGGTTAGTGGCTTAAGGGAAATAGGTCAGTGAGACCACGTGGCCTCCCCACTGGGAACAAGGATGGAAGTTGTCACCTCCATCCAGGCAATGAAGAGGTACACTGCTGGTGTCATGATGGAATCAAGGAAGCCTGGCAGAGTAGAACTGCTGGGTGGGAGCAGTGAAGCTATGAAGGAAAGTCTGGCATGGTGGCATCTCAGGGAACCCTGCTGACCCTAGTGGGAAAGCCTGGCTGTGTTGAGGTTTTGCAAGTGGTGTTTATCAGTCACCATAGTCTGTCCCATCCTGATTGTTATGGCTTGTATCTAGATGTCTCCCCAAAGCCTCATGTGATCACAGGTAAGGCATTTCAGAAGTGGCTGGATCTAGAGTGTGTGGTGCTGGGATTAAGTCTGTGATGTCAAGATGAAGAGTATGTGATTACTAAATTAGTACACTGATTGGTCTGGCATAGTTCTGGAAGTGGAAAATGGCAAGGTCCTCCCTGGGTGTGAGTGTTACTTGCACTAAAGGTGGATAGTCTGAATGGAATATAAGGGGCAGAAGGAAACTTATGGCCATTTGCTGTTTGCTTCCTTACTACTTTGCTTCTTTGCTGCCTTCCTGCCTTCTGCCTACCATGAGCTGTTTCTCCTCTGTGATGCCATCCTGCCTTGGAGCCAGCCGATATGAACTGAAACCTCTACAAAACATGAACTGAATAAACCTTTCTTCCTTTAACTTTGGGTGTCAGGTATTTTGTTTCAGCATTGAGAAGAGTAACTAAAATGTAAACTAAGATGTGTGACATGAACCTTGGAGATAGATGATCTAGCTGCATAAAAGGCAACTGAAGTCAGAGGCAGCTGAGACAGCAAGGAAAAAAATAGAGATCTGTCTCCCACAGCTCCTCTCTAACCCCTCCACACATGCACCCCACTGCAGGTATCTCCATATAGCACTTTTTAACACATGAGAATGATGCTGTGGTCTTCAGCATCCAACAGGGCACTGGGCGTGTGTGTGTGTGTGTGTGTGTGTGTGTGTGTGTGTGTGTGAGAGAGAGAGACAGAGACAGAGACAGAGAGAGAACAGAAACAGCATCCTCAGTTTCCCACAGCACCTAGCACGGCTCCAAAGTGGCATTTGTGAACCCCTCATGGGAATGGCCTCCTCCTCCCATGCCAAAGCTGGTCTGGAGCCACTCAGGTCCATCTTATAGTTCTCCCTAGTCCTAGCAAGTGAGTAGTTTCACAGGGTTCTCATTCATAGGGTGGCTCCCCTCTGCTCCACCCCTCCCAGAGAACTGCTTTCATTTCTGCCCACTCCATGGCTAACCAGGAGGATGGAGCAACCATGTCTCAGATGCCAGCCTGAGCTGGAAATTGCAGGCAGCTTTTGAGTCTGTCTCATTGTTCTGGGTAGACGCCAGCACAGTGGTTACTTTCTACAGCTGGGTAAACACTGTTTCACATGTATAATGGGATACACCATGGTGGATAAAATTGTGTTTTGTTTAGAAGGGACTATATTTGGTTATGGAATGTCTCTCAAAGAACAACATGTTGGAGCTTTGTCCCAAGGGAGATGATAGAACATTTAAGAGTTAGGGCTTAGTGGGAGGTCTTTGGGTAATTTAGGGGGATCCCAGTCTTTTCCTGTTTCAGCTTCCTGTCATAATGTGAGTAACTTTACTACACCATGTGCTCCTATTATAATGTGTCACCCTTACCCCAACCTGAGACCCAAAGCAATGGGCCTGCCCAATGACAGACTGGCACCTCTAACACACGAGGTTCTTCTTTATAAACTGATCATCTTGGGTGTTTGTTACAATGGTGGGAAGTTAAGAAACTGTTCAAAGAGCAAAAGTAATTGGGAAAGGGGAAAGGAGGAAATAAGGAAGGGAAAAGGAAAAAGACATAAATCTGTAATATGTAAATGTAAGAAAATGACTATACTGTCGAATGCATTTGTTATTTAGAAAGAACAGTTAATACTCATATGATTAGATCAATTTTACAGGTCTATATCTGTTAATCTAAACAACCGTTTTGAAGGTAACAATATGCAGTGTTGCAACCATTGTCAAGTTCCTATCATCTTGTTTTGTAAACCTATAATGTTACTGTCTTGGATTTGCTGTTGTCATTTGTTTGTCTCTTTTGCTTTTTGTCTTTTTTTTCTCCTAAGTAAAAAAAAAAAAAAGAAAGAAAGAAAGAAAGAAATCTAAAAAAAAAAAAAAACCAAACAATGGTGGGAAGCTGGCTAATAGAGGTGTTGATGATTCACATGATTTCTCTCCAATACTTGAATACCAGACCCACAATTCTAACCCTGTGGATCTGTGGTTTACTGTTACCACTACTTTAAACAGGGGTCTCATATTAAAAAGTGTAGGATCCACTCACTCAGAAGTTCCAGGGGTAAATCAGGACCACGGGAGGAATCATATTTCTAATCCCCAGGTTTGCTGATTCCTATTAGATGCTATTTGCTTAGCAGGAAGAAAGCAAGACAAAGTAGTTTTAAAGTCTTTTTTTTTTTTTTTTTTTTTTTTTGAGTCACCAAAAGGTTACATGAAGAGGGGCTGGGGATTTAGCTCAGTGGTGCAGCACCTGCCTGGCAAGCATGAGGTCCTGAGTTCAGTTCATCAAAAAAAAAAAAAAAAAAAAAAAATAGATTACATGAAGAAAAAGTAAAAAATGTTATTTATTTCCACAAAATAAATTGCTAGACAGTTTCTCTTGGTTTCAGAAAATGTCTCTATCTCAACATCAGGTTCAGAGCAAAGTTCACACCCTGTCCTCACAGGAAGCTCTACAAGCTGTGAGGGTCTATGCTTCACGTTCTCATGTGACCATGGGGATATAAATGTAGTGACACGGTATGTGACTACAAGGGACAAATGAATTAATGTTGGTAAAGTGCTTAGAAATGTCATAAGTTTTAAAGAAGGATTTATTAAACTAGAGAAAAACAGAAACAGAAGTAAGGGAAGAAATATTTGCACTGGGGAAATAAAGGGTTTCAAAGTCAGAGCCGCTAGCTTGTCCATTGTCTTTCTTGGCTCACAAGGTCACCTAGAGAAGCATTTATAAATTAGGTGGCATTATGCAGATGAACCAGCAGCACCTTTGCAAGTTCAGGGGCAAAAATCAAGCCCCAGTGACCCATAATGATCCCAGCCACAGGAGGAGCACTTAGCCTACCACCTTGACAAGGAAGGAAGGACTGAGCCATCCTGCACAGATTGTTTGTTTGTTTGTTTTTTGGTTCATGACTGCATGATTTTTTTGCCTACACATCTGCCGTCAACCCCTGAGTTACAATCAGTCCTCAGGATCCACAGGGGACTCCTTCTAGGACCCCTCATAGCTCAGGGCACATTGTACTCTCTTTGCCAGTGCAGCTCTGTGGAATGAAAACACAGTGTATACTGTGATGGGACAATGAGGTTGGCAAAGGCTGGAACAGGGAGTGCGACGCTCTGGACTAAATGGGGACTGTGAGGTGCTGCAGGCTGCAGTGGAGGCGGTCTCAGGACTAAATGCCATCATGGAGACCATGAGTGTCCCTGAACATAGGAGCCAAAATGCCAACGCTGTGATCCGTGAGGCAGGAACAGCTCCAAATCACATGAGCCTGGAGAGCCAGTACCACACATACTTGTGCCTGTGTCGGAACCTTCTTCCATACAGGACATGTTTGTGCTACCAGCATTTCACACACATGCGTGTCTCACAGCACGTTTATTTGCATGTGCACGTATAAATGTGTGTGTGCAGGAAATACAAGGGTTTAGAAAGTACTGAGGCTATCTCTGATTGGTTCTGTCCTTTCAGTGGATGCCCATCCTAGTGGCCAGACTTGGTTGGACCAAAATGCCAGGGAAAGGGGACTGCACCAGGTCTCTGTGCTCCAGGGTGGGACTCCCTTAGCCTCGCCAGTCACTGTCATAGTCCAGGGCCATAACAAAGGGAATGAACTGCGAACTACAAGGGGTGATCAAAATATATGATGAATGTTTAAATTTTTATAAATGTATTGCAATAAAAGACACATTGCCATTAATTTCCCTCAAAATACTCTGTTCCATTTCAAACACATTCATCCCATCATTCTTGCCACTTTCTGAAGCACTGCTGGAAGACCTCGTTTAGGATTGTCTTCAATTCAGCTGTTATGGTTGCCTTGATGTCCCGAATCAATTCAAAACATTTACCTTCCAGGTTCATTTTGACTTTGGGGAAGAGCAGAAGTTATATGGTGCCAGGTCATGTGAATAATATGGATCAGGACACACTGTGATGATTTTTTAAGCCTGATTTCCTGTTGGATGGCCTCAACAGCAGCATTCACTGTATTTTTTATCACACCTTGTAAAGACATGCACAAAAGAGAACTTCCAGAATCACTTCAGAAAATGGCAAGCACAAATCGGGACTTGGTGACACACACCTGTAATCCCAGCACTTAGGAGGCTGAGGCAGGAGGATTGCTGTGAGTTTGAGGCCAGCCTGAGTTACATAGTGAGTTCAAAGCCAGTTTGAAATCGTGATACCCTGTCTAAAAAAAGAGAGAGAAAGAGAGAAACAAAGAAAAAAGAAAGGAGAAAATGGCAAGAGCAACGGGTAAGTATTTTTGAAGAGCGGAAGAGAATTTTGAGGAGGATTCATGGCAATGTGCCTTTTCTGTTTCTTTCTTTCTTTCTTTTTTTTTTTTTTTTTTTTTTTGAGACAGGGTCTCACTATGTAGTTCAAGCTGGCCTGAACTCACTGTGTAGCCCAAGGTGACCTCAGATTCATAGCAATCCTCCTGCCTCAGCCTCCTGAGTGCTGGAATTACAGTCGTGCACCACCATGCCCAGCTGACATTGTATCTTTTATTGTAATAATATTTTTAAAATTTAAAATTTAACATTGAACATTTTTAAAATTTAAACACTGTACTTTTTCAATTATAACTTACCCATCCTAAAGAAGGAAAACATTCCAAGGTAAAATCACATAAAAGAATTACCATGCATTACTAGGTTAATCTTTCACCAGAAAGCAAGCAGAAGCAGCTGTGGGTGTCACATGGTATGGCCTATGAAATATCCCCACTGATGGAGGGCAAATCTGAATCTTGGTTCTTCAGGATATTGAGGGCATGAACAGTGTGCTGACATCACTAGAGCATGGACAACTATTGAGAAGGCTTTCCCCAGACACCCAGAGGTTGCTGCAAGAGCTTCCAAGGCTTCCTGCCACGCCTCTCCCCACCTGTTCCCACCCAACAGCCCCGGGTGCCACGGGGAGCCGACAAGACATCAATCAGGCACAGCGCACCTTGGCACACAGAAGCTCAAATAGGGTCTGAAGTAATGACAACTCAGTGTTCAGTAGGTTATAGAAGGCAATAAGCACAACTCCCTCTGGCTGTTTCTCTCTGAGACCATGATGTGGAAAGTGCTGGCCTAAATTGGAGTAGAGGGAGTGAGATGTCAGGCTGGCATTTAAAAATGTGAAAGTGAGGAGCGCCCTACGTTTTTGAAAGGCACCCGGCTGGCACTGTGCCTAGTTCTGCTGTGCAGTGCAGCTCTCCTTAGTTCTCCGCTCTTCTGATAAGGGTAGGGAAGTGGAGTACACAGCCCTCATGGCAACGTTGTCCCCAATGCCTGTCAGGGATAAACACGATGCTCCCCTGTTTCTGCTTTGCTGCAGGTCATTGTCAAAATGGCTGTGGTCATAACAGAAAAATTCACAGGTGGACTACTGATTCCAAACAGAACTGACACGGTTAGGGGCCATGTTGGCGAGACAGGGTGGGAAAGGAGCCTGAGGGGACAAGATAAGCCCCCGGGAACAATACACTACCACCTTTTGCAGTGTGTCAGGTTGTTGTCTTACCCTGGTGCTCTTCTCAACAGACCAACATGAGATCCTGATAAAACCACAGAAGCAAAATGTCTGCATAAAATGAAAAATCATCCCCAAAGAAAAGCTAACTAGGCTTTGTAGTATCACTTGCTCTTACTCAACTTAAACATTACTTATTTTAGCCAGGGATTTAGCTCAGCAACACAAGTGCCTGCCTGGCAAGTGCGAGGTTGTGAGCTTGATCCCTGGTACCAGAAAAAAAAAAAAAAAAAAAAACTTGTTTTAGAGATCCCACAGCTAGCCAATGTATTGTTAGCTTCTCACAAGCTCTGTTTGAGATAACATCTCTGATATATAGGTTATGATAACAGTTGTCTGAAGGTCACCTTCACAGTGAAAACACGGACCTTTCACTTAAGCATATAGAAATGTGATGGGTGACTAAGACAGGACAAAGGTTTGGAAATTCTGTCTTCCTATTATATCTGTCTCTATTGTTTTGCCTCAGGTCAGATTCTACACAGCTCTGTATGTAGACATGACGATCATTTAAGAATGTTTAGTTCAAGACTATAATACAGGACTACATTGGCCTATTGCCTGATGAGTTGATATACGCTTTTTCCTCTCTCCCCTCCTTATTGATTTCACCTTTATGTGTCTTCAAAAGCCTAAGCACACCAAGTCTGCCACCCCTGTCATAGGACACAGACAACAAGACCAGGATGTTTAGCCCAGGATGATGGAGCTAGACACATAAAATATAAAACCTGTAGGAATAAACAGTGATCACTCAATATTCTAAGCCTATCACAAGAAGCACCTTTTGGAACTGTGCCCCACATCAGTGAGAATTACCAGACTAGCCCGTGCCAGAAAATCAATAAAAACCTGCTGTTCTCTTTGTTCTGCAAGCAATTTGATCTCTTTCTTGGCCAATTGCTGCCTTGCTCCAGGTATAGTTCCAATTCAGCTGATGCTCCCACCTCTCAACAAAACTTTGACTGTGCAAGAGTGTGTGTGGCTTGCAACATTTGAACAGATCTCATTTCCAACCATTCCTAAGTCAAAAGATCCTGTTGTCCAGTATTGCATCCTTCCCTTGGGTTACTCGTGATACAGAATCATCTTGGTAGCCCTTAGGCTACAGAAGTAAGTGCTGATGACTTCTTCCATGAACGGATTAAGTACTGAGTAAGGGCCACCTTTCCCTGGTGAAAGTGCTTAGGATTTGAGAGGAACCCGTGTGTTACTGAATCTAGGACACACTGAATAACATAAATTTGTATTGTGTCATTGCACAGTGATTGTGGCGTTATTCTCAATATTTTTAGGGTGAATTGAGCCTTAACTATATTTATTGTACTAGTAGTACAGCTCTTTAGAAATTATTTTAAAAAGCCAGGCATGGTGGTGCACTCCTGTAATCCCAGCACTTGGGAGGCTGAGGCAGGAGGATCATTGCAAGTTTGACACCAGCCTGGGCTACAAAGTGAGTCCAAGGCCAGCCTGAATTGCACAGTGAGACCCTGCCTCAAAAAGACAAAAAAAAGTAAATAAATAAATAAAATAAAATAAATGTTGAAGAAGAAAATACAAACTACCCAGGATCCTGGAACTGGGAGAAAAGACTTGAGAATTTCTTTTTCCTGGTTTTCCCCACAAGTCCTACCTATTATGTGTTGGGAACTAGGAGGCAAAAAATAGCTGACTGAGATAAAGTGTTGAATGATAAATGTTGAGCCTACCATTTTTCTTGAAACTCATGCTTGGCTTTTCGCTAGTTTCCCAAAAGGAGATTGAAAATTATGAATTTGATCAAAGGTCTTTCCTACTCAAAATACACCTCTTCTCTGTGTACATCACCAGTTTCCACTGAGGGGCAAGATTCTAGAGGATCAGCTAAAGATTGGGTACAAGGAAGCCATGCTCCTGTCTTTAGTGATTGTTCAGGTACACAGCATAGTAAACTACAGGTTTCCATGTTCTCCTTGTTGGCTACCAGTCCTGTTCCAGAAGCTTCCCTCAGTACTTTACCTGCCCAATGGATTCCCAGTTCTTTCTGGTGCCCCCTGAAGTCCTAAGGGACTTCTCCTTCTACCCAGGGACCCCTTCTTGCCTTTGTTCACATGTCCATGGATGTGGCTCCCTCTGTCCTTCCAGATGCACACAGAACTCTTCCCTAAATCACTGGGTCAGGAGTGACTAAAGAGACAAAAACAGTCTGCGTGAATACTCAGCTTCATTTTAGAATTTTTGTTTCTGAAAAGAAACTTACATGTCTTGTTCCCCATGTTTGAACCATTTTTTTCATGTCACCTTTTACTGCCACACTATCAATGCCATCAGAAAACAAAATACATCTGTAAGTCTGTACTACTCCTGCTTCAGGCCTCACGGAGGAGGCGAAGCATAGTTCAACGAGAAAGACAAAAACAAACGTCTCCGTGTTAGTCAGTGTAAACAACTCAGAGGAGGAAAGATTTATTTCAACTCATGGTTAGGAGGTTTCAGTCCATGATCAACTGGCTCCATTGCTTTTAGGCCTGGGGCAAGGCAAAAACGTCGTAGCGGAAGGATGTGGCAGAGAAAAGTGGTTTGGCTTGCTGCAGTCAGGAAGCAGGGAGAATGGCAAAGAGCCAGAGAAGGAGGGTCCAGGCCCCAGATCTAGTCCCCTGGGTCATGCCCCTGTGACTCACTCTCTTCAATGAGGCCCCACCTCCTGAGTCTCTATCACTTTTCAGTAATGCCGTCAAACTGATCTCCTCACCAGGCTAATCCACTAGATGAAGTTAGAGCACTCGTGATCCAGTTGTCTACAGACACACCCAGTGCTTTTTACTAACTTCCTCAACATTTCTTGACCCAATCAAGTTGACAATCAAGATAAACCGTGA